>OY292530.1:12188221-12255104 GCA_958496365.1 Subacronicta megacephala | reverse complement strand
AAAACACTTAATTAAACGATTTTATCACCGCGGTAGTTCGGAACGGCTAACTTCCGATCGGCTTACTTATTTCGAACAAACTGTACTGATTGAATAGTGGTAACACGCATTATGCATTTATGTAATGTTATTGGCAGAGTGTAAGGCGTTTATACAGCATCTGTTGGAACCAAACGTAGAACTACGCATGAAGATAGAGGAAGCATCTCGCCACCGCTGGGTGCGGAGAACTGGCATGCGGATGAAAACACACCCCTTCGGCACTGTAGAAGCGTCCACCAACAGAGAGGTCATTTGAAAAGGCTTATGCCTTCGTGAAATGTTTTAATTAATGCGTTTTTTGTCTGCCACTGCAATTTACATGTTTTTTTGCAGATATACAGGCAAATATCCGAATTGTGTGCTCTGCCGACGATGGACGTGGTGGCCCAAATAAAAGCCGATCCGTTCGGTCCGATGGGCGGCATGTACAACATCAAGACGCACCTGCAGCAGGCGGCGGGCGCGGGGGGGCGCGGGGGGCACCGACCTGCTGTGGAGCGCCGCGCCCGCCGAGCCGCGGCCGCTGTCCCCGCCCGAGTACCGCGCGCGCTGCGACCTCGACCATGACGTCACCGCGCCCGCCGCCGGCAGGACCCCGCCCCGCCCCACTCTCACCGCCCCCGCCTACCAACCGCCCGCAGCGCCCGGCAAACTTCAAATGCAGAAAATCCGGATCCCCAACACCCCGCCACCGAGACCCGTCGACCCGAAATACAGCATTAATCGGAACATTGAAGCGACACAGGCCAAACCTATCCCGAAAGTGTCTGTTCCTGATCGGACGACTAAGAAGAGTCAGCTGCAGAGTCCGAGGACGGTGAACAGGCCCATCAGCACTATGTACACGATGAAGAAGCCCGTGTACAAAGTATACGACAGCGGCGACTGCGGCCTCGGCCCGAGGCTACCCAGCATCGACGAACATTCCAGCACCGACATCAACGACAAGAGGATCACGAGAAGCAAAAATATAAGGATCCCGTGTGTGAGGAAAGTGAGCTTGGACGAGGAGCGGACTGTGAGACTCAACAGTTGTCCTAACAGGATCGGAGATAAACGCGCAGAGTTCTATAGAAAGGCAGGCGATGGTCTACCAAGGTGAGTAGCGCGTATAACGTGACAATTATCTTCCGTGACCAAAGATGGTTTAGTTAACTTGAGTACTTTTGTGTCAGTTGGCGAGCTAGCGGCTCGCTGGCGACGTCGACGGCCAGGATCTTGCTACAGAGCAATGCCACAACCATTAAACGAGCCTCGTTGGGGTAAGAGCATTTCCACATAATAATAAACTGCATATTATATTGACACTTTTTCCTCTAATTAATTTCAAATAGACATTTTCTCGGATGAAAAAAAATACATGATAATAGGATAGATTAGAATTTTATTGATCTAAGTTGATCAATGGGTTCGCAAAGTTAAGATACGCCTGCCGGGTGCATTCTGTAGATGGGTGACCATTCTTAACACAGCGAAAGTCCTCCATGCCTCAGAGCGCACGTAAAGCTGTCAGTCCCGGCTGTTCATACAAACATTACCTTAGTGTACATTGTACACTTATTACTATTACTACGGCTTATTAAAAATCTTACATACCGTAAGGTATGGAAGATTTCGCCCAACGTTTCGCCTGGCTATTAAGCCAGGCGAAACGTTGAGAGATATCTCGAATTTATTATGTACGGAGGGTCTTCTTATCTTACGCATCTTCGGTAAGACAAGGGCACAATTGGATTTTGTGCGTTTTTTTTTTAAAATTATGTATTATAAATGTCATAGGTAATTATATATATCAGCCGCATGCATAATGACCGCTGGGCAAGGGTATCTACTTAATCGGTTCCTGAAGATAGAAGCCGCCGTCGAGGTCGGACCGGAAAAAGGTGGCGGGATGATTTAGATGGGTACCGCGAGGGCTGGTTAGAGGTGGCGCAAGAAAAGTATACCTGGATGGAATTGGGGGAGGCCTTTGCCCAGCAGTGGAACACTAACGGTCAGGGAAAAATACTTAATATACAAAAATATATAGTACTTAATGGATGACTGTGTTCCACCAGATAAAAGGATCCTTTTAAAACACATTGGCATACTTAACTCATTTTAAGACTTTTTAACAATTATACCCTCGTCTTACCGAACGCGAAAGTGCGTACGTACATTACAAGTTTTTTTTTTCTTACAGCAATATCGTCAGTCCACACTCATCTTCAAATAGCAATTGCAAGAGCGAGAGAGCAATGCCGGTATGCCTCATATAATTGATGATTTGCTCTAAATAACGACCCTCCACATTAGTTTTTCTTCAATATCTATAATGTACAGACATCGCCGTGTTACAATTTTCAAATATTTAAATTTTCGCTCTAAATCTCTACGAGATAGTAAACTCTATTTTTGGTTAATGTATATTTTTGTAACAAGTCGCAAGAACAATTTTTTGTTACGACCTGTTAGGTCTGAATAGCATTGTGGTCCTTACACGCCGCTAATACCTAAAAATAGTACATTTTTAAAAAAATCTCGTCCGCAGGTCGGATGGTATTCCACGCGGAGCATGGGCAAGGAGCCCAATCACTTACAGCGGCTGAGACGAACAGCTCCGATGAAGTGAACGACCGACTCACACTTGAACAACCGCCACACACTAGACTAATCGCCATATCAAAACGAACCATGCGATTAGTCGCCAGTGTGTGCGGACCTTAGAAATTTTGCGTGCTATCCTCAATGTAATGTTAAGCGAATAAAGCAGTTTTACTATATTGTACACGCTCGACTTCCAAGGAATCGTTTTTGGATTAGTATTTTTTTTGTTACGTTTATAATAATGAGTTTTACATTTTAAAATACTAAATAATAGAGTGTTATGTTATGCTTGTATGCATGTATTTTATTGAAAGATTAATATAAGATGTGCATTACGGTATTATTCATTCTATTTTTATAATAATAAGGTTGCAATCACATTACAGCAAGGCGTTATACATAAAGCCTCAGATAAAATAAAAAGTTAAGATGGAACTTTGCGAACAAAGAAGTGAGGCCGGCTAAAACTACGCCTAACGGTGTACAACACACAATTACACGCACACACGTATACCGAAACTACGCCGTATCTTGTCAGTCGAGCTATTGAGGTATCGAAAGCTCGACTGACAAGATAAGGCGTAGTTAACTAATACCTACATATGTGCGTGCGACTGACAGTAATTAAATTTTTTCCAGAATCCTCTTTTTAACACTACTATCTGCTGCTATAAGGGTTTTTAAGCAAAGATTTAGTACACAGTTGTGTATAAGTTATGGCTGATGTGGCAATTCTAACTTCTATAATCCCAGAATAAATGGACGTACAATTTGCGAAAAACCAAAAAAGAAATTTAGAGCTCAGAGAGAATCGGGAATTTAAAATTATCGCTTGGATTATCTCAACCACATTTCAATCCACGCTACAGATTTTTTGGCATACAGACACGTCTCACGTGTTTAAATAGTCCGGAGTTACTTGGTATCTGTAGGTCATAAAGATTATCGAGGGATAGACAAAAAGAGTATAGTAGTTTATAACCTCTTATTGTTCTCTAAAATTATTTCCTAGTGTCTCCGTTGGGTTGTGTGGTGCTTTCCATCTTTCTTGGCCGCCTTCTCCAATTAGTTTGGCCAGCAAATATGTCTAGGACCAACAGAAAGGTGTTAACGACCTGTGACATTTATAAAAGGGTAGAGCTGACGCCACTTAAAAACCAGATCTAAAACTAAAATCAAAACAGTCGGGAGTCGGCATCGATTTGGGTGGATCTTTTCTTTTTTTTTTGTTTTGTATGTTGTTTTTGTTTTTGTTGTTATTATACAGGGTGGGTGGACATCGACGCCGCAACCACCGCTTACTATGAATCCAGTACATGATTCTAGATTGATTTTAAATTTTTCGTCGGTTATTAAAAAAGCAGCTATTCCATACCATACATTGTGACCGTGTAGGTATTGCAGTTTTGTATAAAACAGCAGTTTTTTTAATAACCAACGAAAAATATATAAAATAATTAGCTTTTGCCCGCAACTTCATTTGCGTGGTATAGCTTTTTCCCAATCCTGTGGGAATTTCCCAAAATATCATTATAAATTATAGCTTATACGTTATTCTAATGTATAAACAATAATACTGTAAGGTTTCATCAAAATCCGTTCTGTAGTTTTCGCGCGTCCGTCCATCCATCCATCCATTAAAATTTGTAATATACTTCCAATCAGTGTGAAACATAAATACCTACTGGCTGTTAATAACCATGGCAATCGGGAGATAAACTTGACGTGTGTAGACAATAAATATAACACTCGCTCAATGGCCACCGGCAAATACACAGTACCTAGAATAAATAACTACTATGGTGACAGAACATTGAAAAAGCGCTTGCCTTATTTATTAAATACCTTGCCGGAGGTCATAAGACATGAAGGTGACAAACATGTATTTAAGTATAAACTGAGAAAATATTTCCTTCCTTCCTTTCAATTTATGCATGTATAAACTTAAGAAGATAGGAAATTTTAAGAACAAATAGCAAAAGGTTACAATCACATCTACAATAATCAACCTAATTATGTACTATAACAATATAACTAACTATGTATCTACGAGCAACACGTGCTCGAAGCTATGTATGCATTAAGTTTAAATTGTACGGAGACTCAAGATCCCGCAGTCAAACTGATAGCACAGTTTTGTGGGGCAATATTTAATTTGTAAGCACTTTTTGTATTAAATAAAATAAATAATAATAATAGTAAACAATACAGACACTATAGCAGCAATGGAACCATCTGATTTATATAAATATTTAGGGTATATGCAACTAAAAGGACTAGATCACGTAAAAATCAAGCAGACACTAACCACTGAGTACAATAGAAGAATTAATGCCATTTGCAACACTCACCTCACTGCAAAATATCTTATTAAAGCATTAAATACTTACGCCATCCCAATATTAACATATTCATTTGGAATAATTAAATGGACAAAAACTGACATAGAAAAATTAGAACGTATCACACGCACCACACTAACAAAACACAATAACCTACACCCTAAATCTGCAATAGAAAGACTTACAATTAAAAGGCAAAACGGAGGGAGAGGCCTTATAGATATGCATCATCTATGGCGGAAGCAAATATTCAGACTAAAAACATTCTTTCACACAAAATCACACACAAGTCATATACACAGGATCATTATTCAAAATGATATCAGCCTCACCCCACTCAACTTACATGAACATACAATCACACAAACTGAAACCAATAATGATACACAAAAACAAAAAATTGAAGATTGGAAGAAAAAAGTTCTTCACGGCCGACACCCCCATGATTTAGAACAACCACACATTAATTCTGTAGCATCAAATAAATGGCTTAAGATTGGCAACTTGTTCCCAGAAACAGAAGGGTTTATAATGGCCATACAAGACCAAATAATTAATACGAAAAATTACAGGAAATATATAATTAAAGATAACTCAGTAACAAACGACAAATGCCGTAAATGTCACATCCAATCAGAAACCATCCAACACATAACAGGAGCATGCATTACACTCACACAGACAGACTACACTCACAGACATAACCAGGTTGCAAATGTAATTCACCAAAAACTTGCACTCAAATATACACTCATACAAAACACCAATACCCCTTACTATAAATACACACCACAAAAAGTTCTAGAAAATTCCACACACAAATTATACTACGACTGCGCCATTCTAACAGATAGAACCATACACTACAATAGACCGGATATAACCCTTCAGGATAAAGTCAACAAAATCACTTACCTTATAGATATAGCTGTTCCCAACACTCATAATCTACAGAAGACCATAACTGAAAAAATTAGTAAATACGCTGAACTGAAAGAAGAAGTAGCCAGAATTTGGAGACAAGACAAAGTTTATAAAGTACCCATAGTTCTTTCCACCACAGGTGTCATTCCCAACCATCTTATTCATAGTCTAAAACTAATAGAGCTTAAAGAAACTGTATATATTACCCTACAAAAAGCCGCCATTCTGAACACCTGCAGAATCGTTAGAAAGTTCATGCAACTTGACGAAAATGATACCACTACACACACGTAACATTACACACCACATACTGCATTTACTTGGCTAGTCCCGTAAATGTGGTTACAACTGGCCAAACGGCTAAGAAAAAAAAAAAACATCCTAAAAATAATAATAATCCATCCATCCGTCCATCCATCCATCCTCAAAAACTTTCAATTTGTAATATTAGTAGCATAAGACAAAGCTAGATGGGACAAAGCTTGTTACTAACCATGGCTTTCACCGTCAGTGGTAGGGCATGTGCGAGGGGTTGGCCATGGTTGCCAGCCGCATGTAGGTCGTGTGCGGCCGGGACAGCGGCGGGGAGTCCCCCGGCAGAGGCTCGTTCTTGAACACAGCCACGCACTTCCACTGATTCATGTATTGCACTGAAATGCAGATAAACTTTTCTTAGTATACAGCAGTAATAATAAGAAATAAAAATAAAACATTTATTTAACTTTTTGAACGTAATTTTTAGTAATTCAAATAATAATTCAATAACGACGTCGGACAGTGGTCTCGGTGGCTTAGTTGGTCAAGCGTCCGGTGTATTTAACCGGAGCGATGCAGGTTCGAACCATACTTGGGTCGGAACTTTTGTTTCACTAGAAAATTTAATTACTGCCTCATTAGTCTAGTGGTCCTAAGTGCGACTGCTACGCTAGAGGTCCTGGGTTCCATTCCCAGGTCGAGCGAAGAGTTATTGGGTTTTTCTATGAAATTTCCAGTAGCAGCTCGGAGTCTGGATTTGTGCCCGGTTAATGGCATCGCCCCCTATTACATAGGACCTAAACATACCGGCGAAATGTGGGTGTACATTAGTACACCTCTGCCTAACCCTTCGGGGAATACAGGCGTGATGGTATGTAAAATTTCATATGGTTGAGCTAAAACAATCGGCGAGGGCCTCCAAAAAGGTCAGGTGCGTAGTACTCGCAATCGGCGATGTGTGTGTAAAGATGTATGAATGCGCTAGAGATATGCATGAATCGAGTGGCGGTCTATGTATAGTTTCTGCCTACCCCTGTGGGAAAAAGGCGTGAGTTTGTGTAAGTATGTTAAATAACAATTCGATCTTCTGACACAAACGACCAATGTCGAAGCCGCACGCGAACTGCCACCGGCATCTAAATCCCGGCAGGCATGTTCTTGGTCCATTACTATTTATTGTTTATATGAACGATTTACCAAATTATTTTAACCTTAAATATATGATACTATTTGCAGACGATATCACAGCGATGTTTAAAGGCACAATCAAAAATCAAATGATAAGTGACATAAATCAAACATTGGACATAAAGCGATTCACACATTGCCCCGCTCTACAGCGCGAGAATGCGTTTTCTGTGTGTTTCACTACGCGTTTTCAATGCAAAGAGAGATACTTTCAAGCAACGTAAGAACGCGCACTCCCACGCTACGCTGCGAACAGTTTGTTCGAAATAAGTAAGCCGATCGGAAGTTAGCCGTTCCGAACTACCGCGGTGATAAAATCGTTTAATTATATGTTTTAATACATAAATATCGAAATTAGTAAACAAAATAATTAGAAATGTGAAACACTCTTTCTATTAAAATTTACCACTTCTAAACCACTTGCAGACAACTTCCGATCGGCTTACTTATTTCGAACAAACTGTAATGCGGTGCAGTGTGCGATTCGCATAAGTGTCGAGTACTGACTCTTCCAGAGCCTGACGCAGCAGTCGTCCCCGGAGGAGGCCAGCAGCGTCCCGGTGAGGTTCCAGGCCACGCGCCACACACACGAGTAGTGTTCCTCGAAGGCCGCCACCACCTCACACTTGAACCGCACCCCGCCGCCGCCCGCGCTCGACGACTCTCTGTACATAACGGACAGGGCCCGTTTAGCTCATTTTTTATACCACTAAGGTGGCAAAGAAACTAACAACCTAGCCTATGGACGCTTGCAACACCAGGGGCATCAGTCGCGCGTTGCCGACCCAGTAAAAATCTTTTTACACCCTTTTTTAAAGGACCCCATGCTATAGTCCCTTGGGAAAACCTCGGCGGGAAGCTGATTCCACAACCTTAGTGTGCGTGGGAGGAAATAACCACAGACTTCATCTAGACACGCCCAACATCAAACGTCGTCCCCTGGTTATAGGATCCTGCTTTTCTGCGAGGAAGCATTTATATTGGGCTTTCGATAAAAGCGATCAAAACCATCTCACCAGTCTCAGAGAAAGCCGGGGTACGGCTACAACACAGTCAGGCGATCATATTTAGGTTGTGAGAAAGGGATGGCGCTATTTATTGCGTAGAGCGCCATTCCTCTCTCTCAATCGCAGAACAATCTCAAGAATACGTTGTAATACGGCCCCAGGACTACCGTCTGGACAGAGAAGGATTTGCATAAAAAAATACATGGGTCACCCATTGAAGAAATTTGTGTGTGGACAAAAATAGTATAAGAGATGGGACGCCTATTTATTTACTAGCTGTTCACCATGGTTTAAGTTTTTATTTTAAACCGGTCGCAACTAAAGTTCACAGGATTATTAACTGGGCTACTCTGAAGATTAATTGACCTCGAACCAGGAATTCAAGGGACAGCTAATGCTGTTTAAACATCTCCGTGTTTCTCTCTTGCTAAACTCTGTACCTGTGGAAGATGGTGGCAATACATACGCGATAGGTTCAATCTTGATGATGCGGAGGTCCTTAGTAGCGACGGCCAGCAGGTGGAATGACCTGCCGAGGTTGGGCGCGAACGCAATGTCGTTGACTGGTTCTTGAACAGACGCGAGGCAGTCCGTCCTTGTCCACCGACGAGATGTCTCGCTGTACCTGTAGAAGTGGCCTACTACAACGAGTCATATCATCAACCCATTACATTGTCCCACTGCTGGGCACGGGTCTCCTCTCAGAGCGAGAGGGAATAGGCTATAGTCCGCCACGCTAGCCTACTGCGGGTTGGCAGACTTCACACGCCGTCAAGAAAATCTCTCAGGCATGCAGGTTTCCTCACGATGTTTTCCTTCACCGTGATAATCAATTATTAATACGCACATGACTTCGAAAAGTCAGAGGTGCGTGCCTTGGATTCGAACTCGAGACCTTTGACTTGGCAGTCCAATGGTCATATCACTAGGCTATCAATGCACTATCATCGAGTCATATATAAAAAAAAAAAAACACTTTTTCTCTGTCCATCCAAATGTTGTCTGGAAGATAATGTCTTTTTAAATGTTTCTTATTATGGAGTACACTAAAGATTATTCTATTTTATTCTATACAGAGGTGGATTGCTTTTGTTGGCGCTTTTTGGAGGAGGCCTACGTTCAACAGTGGACGGCAATAGGCTGATATGATGATTATACAGATATGGGTTTATCATCATCATCAGACGCAGCTTTCATCGACCTCCGCATAATTATTACGGACACATTATTTCCATAATAAAGCATACAATCACGATTGTATATCCTGGCGGGTTAAGCAAAAGTGTACCCATAATTTAAGTCTCTGACAAGAGAAACTGAGTACAAATCCAAACTCGGAGCTGATACTGAGAATTTAATTTAAAACATAATTTGTATGTTTGAACACGTTACAGAACGGAGCTACCATTCGGATTTGAAAATTTCTTATCGCATTTGATAGCCCATTTTTTTTAAGAAGGTTATTTTGCTTTTAACATCACGCTAGGACCTTTAGGAGCTTGGCAAGCGGGCAAAACTGCAGGGTACAGCTAGAACTTACTCATATATGAAAACTTTTCCGTTGCACGCGGTATTTTTGTCGCTCTGCACGCTGGCCGCCGCGTTGGTCGTGTTCGGCTCATCGCTACCGACCGCCAACATGGGCGGATGTACCACTCTAATGAACAATATAACATACATTATTATTATTCTATAAGTACTATTTTAAAGATGTTTTAAAATGGGCCAGGTAGGTATCTCAAAATAATCCGAGGAATAAAATTAAGGTTCATGTTTAATAGGAATTCAGTCAAAGATTAGTACAGGTAAATTATTACTTTTGATGTAATTAATTGATATTTAACAATTATTTTTACGGCGTCTTAATGATTTAGTTACTCTATGCCATAAACCATACATAAACCATTGACAGTGAACTGTCAGCCGTAATTTCTGACATTTATTTGTTTCGTTTGTATGGTTTGAACTGTTTTTGCGTCCACTGGAAAAATAAGACACATCTTATTTTTCCAGTGGACGCAAAAATAATTCTAAGAAATCTATAAAATGACACAATGTATTATTTTCTACTAAGCCAGTTGTTTTTGCGATCGTTTTTCGTTTAAGAGAGAGGGATGCCGCTATACACATTAAATAGCGCCATCCTTTTCCCACAAACTTAAAATGACCGCGTTATTACGTCACAGGAACGAAACTTATTTGAGATTTGACAAACAGCCCTATTGATTTGCAAAGCAGGCTTTTTACCATACCGAAAAGATGCAAAATATGGAGTATGTAGATGAAATAACTTCTCCTTTAAATCCAAGTCCTCTAGCATAAACTGTAACGTTTTGTTAAGAGTATTTATTTACGTTTTCATTTTTATCAGAACTTGCTCGCTTTTACCTGGCTAGAGATGGGTTCCATGAGAGGCAACTGATGGACACTTTGGTTGGTATCTCATGCTGCAGAGTCCATTGTGCAAGGTTCATTACATCTGGAGCTTCATATATTCTGAAAATTTAAGGAATACTAATAAAAATACTGATTAAATAGAAAAATCATCTGGAAAGAATTAATTCGACCAATTCGTCCATCCAGTCCGTCGAGACTAGTGATCCCGGGGCCTATAGGCTTTAGTTCTTTTTATTGGCCATGATATAATAGTGGGCTTTTACTCACTTTAAAAAGCCTATAGGTTTAAAAAAGCCTATAGGTTAAAAAAAAGCCTATAGGTTTAAAAAAAGCCTACAGGTTTAATAAAAGCCTATAATCCTATATGATTCACACTTGCAGGAAAACGAAAACCACAATAAAAATAGTACTATTCCTTGACAGATCAGTCGGAACAATAAATAAATATTACAAAACGTAGGTACTGCAAGGTACAATACGGATTACGGATACTAAAATAACGAAATTTTTGAGGGTAGGTTGAATAATTATTCACGAATCACGAGTCATCACGAGTTCACAGTGCGATATTCATACGTTGCTTGAGTAAAATCAAATACGTGCTTGCTTGACTCATCCGATGTACGGTTAATACTTAGACAATCAAAGTTAACGCTTATGCCCCCGACATAAGAGCGGTATAAAGACCGAAGTATTAGGTCAGACGTGCTGTTAATATATTCTCAAATTAGGGTATTCTCTGTAGTATGAATACAGTTGATGATAGCCTGGGGCGTCTCCCAGCACACCTAGAAGAAGTTAAACAGTGATGCAATTTGAAACAATATTTAAAATTGTATAATTTAGTTGCCGATTATTATACTCGAACAATAAATAAAAAAGACCTAGCCTAAAGGACTAAAAATCTTTATAGACTTTTAACCTTCCAAGCCCTTTTAATATGCGCCTAGCCTACAAAAAGGCTAAAAGCCTATAGTAACCTAGTAGACAAAAAAAGGCTATGAAAAAAGCCTAGGCTAAAGGCCTAAAAGTCTTTTTAGGCTTTTATCCCGCTGTAGCCCCTTAATTCATGGGCTAGCCTTAAAAAAAAGCCTAAATGCCTATAGGCCCCAGGAACACTAGTCGAGACGGTTTTATGTACGGCGGTATTTTTAGCGTCAGTAATATGGGGGTCGGTCTTATAGGCATCTTATAGGCGTCGGTATTATGGGCGTCTTATAGACGTCCGTCTTATGGGCGTCGGTATTATAGGCGTCGGTATTATAGGCGTCGGTCCTATTGACGTTGATGTTATGGGGGGTCGGTCTTATAAGTATTAACGTAAGTATAAGCGTCGGGCATAATTATTTCTCAAAATTTCTTTGCAGGGACAAATATTATCATTTCTTTTAATCAACTCCGGATAGAATCCTTTACCTTATTATACCGTCCGCTGAGCATGTGACAAGCAAGAGTCCCAGGTGCTTGGGTCCAAACTTTACATCAGTGACTGAAGTCCGAGAGTCCACTAAGTTGGACCTCTTAAGCCAAGTCCGTAACCCTTTCTCTGAGCCAGATGCTGCTGTGTCACCTGTGGATTGGATATGTCAATTATTTATTATGTCTAATTTTTACTATGTTTCAACTAAAAAGCATTCACATATCATAATTATGCTATATAGTTGAAAGAAAAAAGAAAGAAAAAGATACTAGAAACATATTCTGCAGACTATATTAAGATGTCATAGTTACATCAGGTTAATTACAGGGTTCCTTTGCACAGCAAGCCAATACATTGTCCCACTTCGTACAGCTGTTTCAAATAGCATATTTGTTTTTGTGGCTACAGTTCACCATATAATGTTTAGAATCACATAGCTGTGATTTTATTCAAAAATTTTGATTTGTTAACTAGTAAAAATATTGAAATCTCCAAAAAATGCACAATATATTGGTTTGATGATAGTGACAATATCAATTCTATAAGAAATAACAGGAGTCATGGATTAACTGTCAGCATAAGTTCTTACCAACTTCCTCCCAAATAGCAGCAGTTCTGTCAAATGAGCATGTGGCAATGACCTGACCAAATTCTGGATGTGCCCATGTGACCTTCCACACTGACCCATGGTGTGCTTTCCAGCTTGCTGTGATACGCCACCCACCCTGCCCATCGGAATCCCACACCTACAAATAATTAAATAATAATTAATACCATCTGTTAATCAACCCATTACATTGTCCCACTGCTGGGCACGGGTCTCCTCTCAGGATGAGAGGGATTAGGCTAGAGTCTGCCACGCTAGGCTATTGCAGGTTGGCATACTTCACATGCCATCAAGAAAATCACTCTGGCATGCAGGTTTTCTCACAATGTTTTCCTTCACCATTTAACCATGTGATTATTAATTATTAATATGCACATGACTTCACAAAGTCAGAGGTGCGTGCCTTGGATTCGAACTCAAGACCTCTGGCTTGGCAGTCAAAAGGTTTTATCACTAGGCTATGGAATCATTGTTAAGAGTCTTTTTATCTACAACAATAGCTTTGGGGCTGTCCATTAATCACGTGAGGGTCGAAAGGGGGGGGGAGGGGAGGTGTAGTGATATATCGCGTGTATTTATTTGACAAAAAACATCACGTGATTAATGGACAGCCCCTTTAACATATTTTTATAAACATTGTTTTTTTCTATGGGATAAGTCGGCATGATTGTCACCCATGGACATCTGCAATACCAGAGGAGTCATTGTCTTAGCAAATTAGTGGATAACAGCTTGAGTTCTGTTTCTGATTTACAGACTACCCTCATACTACTTAATAAGGATTTAAGAAATATATTTTCATGGTATAATTTCTGTTGTGAGTCCCTCATTTGAATCATGAAATTTAGAGACAAACTTTACAAGATAAGTACAAGTTTTATTGATCAATCAACACTATAATTGAACTACTGGTGCCTGTTATTAATAAATATCCACTTGTGTATGTAGTTAGTTGCTCAAGCTGATAAATATTTGGTGTAAATAACACACCCAAGAAACCAAATTCAACCGGCATATTACTTCTTAAATAGTTAAGAAGAACTGTCGGACTTTAATGTAGATTAGTATTATGTATATTATAATATCAAAATAATCAGAGGTTACCGCGTTGTTTGCCAAACAGATCAACCCACCTTTACGTACTGGTCGCTGGAACAAGTGGCCATTCTTTCACCATAAAAGTCGTATGCCACATCGTGAATCAAATCTTTATGATCGGCAAAAATCGTTTGTGACTCAAACAAATTAGTTGCAGTTAATTCGCCCATAATGCAATAAGAAACAACAAAGTAAATAACACTAGATAACCTGCAACCTAACTTTTGTAATCAAAAACTTGAACTTAGGGATGTTAAAAAATTGATTATTATTTCATAAAAATCGATTTTTTATGAGAGGTTATTATTTGTAAAAAAATCGATTATTTATTAATCGATTTTTTTATTTTAAGCGTCCCCTTTTTCGATTTTTTTCTACTGGCGGCCATTAAAAAATAACTGCAACACCGCTACCTAGTCCTTTTGATGGGGGGGAGTGTGTTTCGATATTATTTTGCAAATTTTTCGTATATAATAAAGGTGTTATATAAGAGTGATATTTAGGTAATACTATTATTGAATATATTCAATAGCTCATTATTAGAATACCATACCTAATACCAGGTATTAGTCAAATATAAGTCAGCAATTTTGAGATTTCGTATTCGTTACTCTAACATAATATTGTTAACTTGCCTATTCTAAGTATTCGTTACTCGAAGATAATTTTATTTATTTATTTATCATTGAAATCGTTCCTTATTCTCTAAAGAATCAATTTTTTGATAATTCATTATAGAAAATTATAAAAAAATCGATTTTTTTTAGAAAAATCGATTATTAACTTATTAAAAATCGATTTTTGTATAATCGATTTTTTTGAGAAAAATAAAAATCGATTTTTAAATAATCGATTTTTTTATCGTGAAGTCACATCCCTACTTGAACTAAAAACAACTGTCAAAGACAAACTGACAAATTGTTAATGTCAATAGTCAAACTAGAAATTTAATGTCAAAAAGTACGGTTAGTTAGCTCCTCATGTTGCAAGATAATTTTATTCTTATCTTCATTGATTCTCCATGCTTCCTATTTTATTAAGTTTTGACATTTTTAATAACAGGTCAAGCAATATGCGAGTAGTACGCACGGCTACCCATCATGCTATACAAATCTAGTATAGGCCGGCCTTAAATTTAAGGGAAATCTTCTACACTGCATTTGCATGGGCGGCGTAAGGCGTGGGCGACGTGGGCCACCGCCTACGGCCTCGCGACCCTGGGGGCCTCGTGCCCCGAAAATTTACGAGAGAGAGGGCAGAGGCAGAGTGCCCCATGGTAGAGGCAGAGGGCCCCGCAAAATGAATCTTGCCCACATCAAATTTCGGTCTTACGCCGCCACTGTGCATTTGTATAGCTTAATGTATTGCCATACGTACTCTTTTTATTTAGACTTATTTATTTAGATCAAAACATCAATAAAATATAAAACGATACCTATCAATCAACCCAAAATATACGACATCAAAATCCCTTTTTCTATTTTTAGAGTACAGTCGCCAGCAGGTATACAAACCTGTCAAATTTCTCCAAATGATTTTAAACCCTAAGCAATTTAAGATAAAGTTCAAAATCAACTGAGAAAATTTGACATTTTGTGGTAACGAAGTGCTGGCCACCGTACTATGTGCCTTGAACCATAGCCTTGTAGAGAACGCACGGCCAATCCGCCACACATCAAGCTATACAAGCTATACGTTTCCAAAGCCAGACCTCTCATCGTGCACATATAACCATATAATGCAATGCAAGGTTCATCTTCCTAAGTCGTAGGAAACTGGCTTTTTCATAACCACGTTGGGGTCGGTTTCGTTGATGCGGCTGAATATAGGTATCTTAAACGAAGCCAGAGACTAATAAAACTACAAAAAAGCGACTAGGTTCACATGGCTACACGTCGACCTCCACAGTACACACTGCAGTTAAGGCTGGCCTGTTATTGTATAAAGGAAAGCCGTACAATTCGAGATCAGCATAAACTGGATTTTTACAGCTTGACCTGTAGCCATGTGTTTCTACCATCAGACAAACTTTTTAAAATATATAAGAAAGAAGAAACCGCGTGATAATTAATTATTAATAAGCACATGACTTCGAGAGGAGCGTGCCTTGGATTCGAACTCGAGAACTCTGACTTGACGGTCCAAAGATCGTATCACTAGGCCATCACTGCACTCATCTGTATCAAAAGATGATATAAGAAATTTATACTTGGTTCCAATTCCATTTCAACTCTCATCTAATATAGGGGCTGAGTGATAACTTTTGTTGCCACGCACGACACAATAGTTTCTATGACGGTAAGTATTTTTTGTTGGGTGCGGTGTGGGTAGGTATTTGTTTTGTTTGCCACCACCTACGAATCCCCGGTTAAAACTACGCCTTGCCGTGTACAAACACAATTACACGCACACACCGAAACTACGCCTTATCTTGACAAGATAGAGACAGATAAGGCGTAGGATCTGAGAGGGCAACGTTTAAAAAAGAAGTCGAGTTGAAGTCGTTTAAAAATAAAGAACTACTCCAATACTCATGACGTTATCAAAGATATAGCTGGTGTCGATTTCGAGTGTGTGTAACCCCGCGTTTGACAACAAAACATGTTGGATAGATGTTTGCAACATGTTTTGTCGTCAGTGGAAACGCGAGGTGATGTGGTCGTTTATTAGTATCGTCACGAATAGGTAAATTTAAAGACTGTCCGTTACTAACCAATATCTTCACGGTTATGAGAGAATCGTGTTTTTAATTGCGACACGCTATCATTTTAATTAATTAACTAAAGCGTCTCCTTACATGATATGAATCGAAATAAAACCAACGATATATAAATTACAAATACGTTACCCGCTCTATGAAATGGCAACAAGAAATCAAGGCAATTGCCCGGATCCCGTTTAGTTACGCACCAACCAGCGTAGCGCTCAACGATATATAAACTGTATATATAATAATACGTCTTTGAATAAAACTGATATTTTTAGTAGTTGGCTAATTACCGCAAACTCAGTCAAAATCAGTTCATAGTTAAGATAGACGACTACTCGGTAGTAGGTACTTTTTGAACGTCATTTTTGTATTGTAGACAACCCCCAACACGCCCGCCCTTCATCACCTCTTAATGTTTAATCTAGGAAGAAGCGGTGCAACGTGCAACAAGCTCCCCAGCCAGCTTTGATGTAATCGAGTGCTGGAACTATCCCCGTTTGTGTCGACACAGTTGTCATTATAATAATATTACGGGAGATTACAGTTTGTTCGAAATAAGTAAGCCGATCGGAAGTTGTCTGCAAGGGATTTAGAAGTGGTAAATTTTAATAGAAATAGTCGGTGTAAAGATAATTAGAGTCGTATATGTTTCACATTTCTAATGGTTTTGTTTACTAATTTCGATATTTATGTATTAAAACACTTAATTAAACCATTTTATCACCGCGGTAGTTCGGAACGGCTAACTTCCGATCGGCTTACTTATTTCGAACAAACTGTACTCTTACCGGCTTACTGCCAAGTCAAAGGTCTTGAGTTCGAATCCAGGGCACGCACCTCTGTCTTTTCAAAGTCATGTGCGTATTAATAATTAATTATCACGCGCTTAAACGGTGAAGGAAAAACATCGTGAGGAAACCTGCATGCCTGAGAGATTTTCTTGACGGCATGTGAGATTCACCACGCAGTAGGCTAGCGTGGTGGACTTTAGCCTAATCTCTCTCGTTCATGGGCAACCCGGGCCCAGCAGTGGGACAATGTAATGGGTTGATGATGATGACTCTTACCGGCGAACTGTGGCTGTGAATATAATTTACATTCTATTGCCAACAGCGCACACATTAATTGCTATAGTGTAATGTCTGTTCATAATAACTTAAATAACCACCATAATGAATAAAAACTGCACTGTAGCCCGATTCACGTAATTAAAACCGTAGCGGTGTCGTTGAAAGTTTTCCAGTGTTATGTGAATACTGTGAAGCTAACGTTTTAGAACTATTCTCGCCCAACGAACATGTGTGAATACAGTTCAACGATTTTTCAATACGACTTCTAAATCGATCCGATCGACGGATGTGAAAAGGAAAACTGTTTCAACGATCAAGCCGCTGCGAAATCACATCGCTACGGTTTAAATTACGTGGATCAGGCTACTGCACCTTTACAGATTGCGTAAACGCAGCCTTAGTTTTCAGTTTTGGTTTAGATAACGAACGAAACGATATATAGAATTTGAAATAGGGCTAGTAAGCAGTGCAGAGGTATTTACGTTTTGGTATTTTTCGGTTCCTTACATAATGGGAGCGAAACATGCCATCACGCGCCTGTATTCCCCAAAGGGGCAGGCAGGCTGTACGAACCTGTCAACCGCCATATTGTATGTAGACACAATGCAAAATCGATTGCCCTCATAAGACCACTACATGCATCAGTAAATTGAATAGAAAGTTGCAGCCTCCTAAGTTTTACAATAAATTTGAATCACTAAGTAGATATTAGAGAGATGAGACTCGCAAAGGAACTGACAAACATACCAACCAAAAACATACGCTTCTTTCTGGAGTAGTTAAGATAAAAAACCAAAGACGTTATGTTAGAAAATGGTATATTGTATCCACATCCACTTAAAATGTAACTATTAACAAACGAATTAACAACAATGAAATGCAAGCATTCACAGCATTTTAAGTTAAAATACACTATAATTGATATTATTGTTCATTAGTAAAATACTGGTAAAATATCTGGTGAAACATAATATTTTCTCCAATGGCACAGATTAACTTGTTTGTAAAATTTTATGCCAATTTTAAACAAGCAAATTCATTATACAATAAAGATTTGGCACTATACATGTTTTCATAATCAGTCACAACAATTTATGTTATAGGAAACATAAATCTAACTTTGTGATGGAACTTCATGGCTATGATTAATTTAAAAACTATTATATTCTTTAGGAGTATTTTTAGATTACCTATCTAATTTGTTTTTTTTTTTGCTACAACAGAGTATCCTTTTAGGATTCAGAGAGCACTAAGAAAGAGAGAGAGTTATAAACAATGATTGAAATATTATGCATGTGGGCAAGAAAAGCACACAATCGATAACATGCCAGGCTCATATACTGACTGATTTTAATGTTGCACACCATGAATTATTAATTTGGAATGACCTTGAGACTCATGCTCAACTATTATAGGTATTATTTTTTTATCCATCTGTATATGATATCAATCTGCTGGCAATACTAAATCAGTCATACAAATAGCTTGAATTTTTAAAATTCATGACAACTTTATAAATAGCTATGTCTAGATTTTAGCTGATCAATTTCAAATACCAGTTTTCTATTTGTTTCAACTAAAGAATTTTGGACATGTACCATATTCTGTATTTGCTCGCTCATGCCCGACAGTTGTTTCTCTAAATACAACTTCTGCTTAGTCAAAGCCATCATAATATGGAGAAAATAGTTCCTGTTGTCATCAGCCACATCGCCAAGAGTTAATTTGATGAAATCTTTTAGATCTTCAACAGCCTTCGATTCTACAGTCAAACCTTGATTGGAGATTGATGGCTTCATAACCGTTATACTGGCGTTAGCGCCGTGCTTTTCATCCGGAACACCATTGGCTATTACAGGCGAAGGAAAAATTAAGTTTTCTGTTGTTCGACTATTTAATGGAGTTGATACTTTGCTAATATTTTTCTCTGCATCCAATTGACGGTACCTGATTTCATGCCTGTCACTTTTTCTATCAAATTCTGATGATTTATTTCCATCTTCTTCACAATCATTTGATTTATCAAGACCCATCATAACAAGGAATGAATCAGCTTTAGTTTCTGCTCCTTGGGATGAAACATCCAAATTGTTTCTTGGTGGTGAATCCGAAACAAAAAACATATCTGATGTTCTATGTCGGACTGGTGACGAATTTTTTTGGGGTGACTGATTAGTCTCATTTTCCTCACGGAGACTAATATCAGCTGATATCACCTTTTTTCTAGTTGGTTGAAAAGAAACTCTATGAACTTCTTCTTCATGACCTTTTAAAACTTTAGAAGGATTAGTGAGATCTCTAAGATCATACAGCAATACCAGACCATTTTTGGTACCCATTGCAACTTGATTATCAGAACTCATTGCTAATGATGTTAAAGTGTATGCAGTTCTTACTGTTGAAACAACATTCTGTAATCTTACATCATACACATGCATGATCTTATCATAGCCGCTGGAAATCATGACATCTCTGTTTATAAGTGAGTATGCAATGTCACTAACAGGTGATGCATGAACATTTTCAAAGAAAGCTTTGTCCTTGTTGGTACTGATGTCACGAATTACGACATGGCCTTCATCAGTGGCTAGACCAAGTATAGATCGAGACTCATGGTGGAACTTCATTGCAGAAATACTTTTAGAGCAGGAAAGTTTCACTGTCAGCACAGGAATGTTTGATACGAGACCATAGATAACGGTTTCACCATTTTGCATAGATGCAGCTAGGCTCGTGTTCTTGGCATTATAACTTACGAAGTTAACGCAAGACTGCTGGGATGGTGTTGGGAATGTTTTAGTAATATTTTTGTTTTTGGTGTCCCATATCATTACATTGCCACTTCTTGTGCCAATAGCAATGTTACGGTGGCCATCTCGATGAAAACTGGCTGACCAGGTATCTTTTAATGGTATATGTTGGAGAGTTCTAATATCATGATCAGCTGGACTTAGTATTTCTACTACACCTTTAGAATTTACCTGTAAAGAAAATTTGTTGCTTTAAATACCAATAGGAGATACAATTCGAGATTATCACATATAGCATATTGTCATTACATCACAAAGTGTAAAAAGTTATTCTGTGATTTGATGTTAGTGTTTGCCACTAGTTTTAGAGTCACATACACGGGAGGTGACTAAACAGCACCATTAATCAGGCACAACCCCAAACCCTGGACTGCTACTAAAGACAGATGAAAAATACCTGGAAGACTGGTTGAAAAGGTTTCAAAATGTCTTTAAAAAATCATGAAGCGTTAAAAGACTAACTATATTATAGCTACAAAACATAAAAACACTTCAATTTCAACCATTACAGCTACAGAAACATTGTCATAGCAACACTCATGAATATTAAAACACATTTTGAATATTTTTTCTTCCCAATTTCAACAATAATTTATTGGATACACAGGCCTTGCTTCACCATAAAATTTTGTGCACTGAAGAGCAAGGCTCAGAAAGAGCTGTTGTCCTAAAAATTTTGTACTTTTAGTACTGTAAAGAGTTGTATTTACTTTTAAATAACTGAAACATATAATAGAAATCAGATAGAGGCAGTTTAACAGAAGAAGAGTGTAAGCTACACCACAAATTATTGTTGAAATTCATAATGACTCATACATCAATAAACCAGCTTCATTGGTAGAAAACAATCATTGTTAGATCTCAAACAATACACATATTGGCGCACCCAGTTATTATAGTTGAACATCTATAGAAACGCACTCGATATTTTTTTATGTTATACAGTTACCTAACACTCCTCCTCCTCATGAAGCTACGAACAAGAAATATAATCATGACGTATATTATACGAACCTGCAAAAGATATTTGCTATCATCGCTCCATGATATATCCCGCAATATACCTTCGTAACACCAATAACTTTTTTTCAAATCCCAACTGTTGGTATCGTAAAGCAGTAACCGAGAACTTATAGAGGAGAAATACATTCTTATGCTTACAGTAACGAGCCCGATTAGAGACAGGAACTTTCCCCTCTAAAATGCTCTAATTGATTATATTTATTAAATTAACATAATAAACAAAGTCGCTGAAAACAAATTGAAAACCTAAAATTTTGACAACTTTGACAAAAAAATGCTTAGGGTTGCCTACATAAACAGCTTTATACCCGCTTACAATTATTATTCCGCTTGCAAAAGATAACAAAATTATTGGATTAAAATTTTGAAAAACATGCTCATCGTGTTAGGTGTTAACTACATTTTCATGAAATTATAAGTATATAATAATAAGTAATAATAAAGCTCGGAAAAAGGTAAACTCCCTCTATGGAGTAGACAATGATACCAGCGAAGGATATTTATAGGATAGAGTATTTTTATATTATGCGATACGATGGGTCGTTGACGATTTTTTTCGTTAAAGTTATGTTATCGTTGATTTGCCTACGTCAACTAGTTAAATTCTTCAACGAGTTAATATTACTACTAATGTTGACTTTTATCGTTAACCGTTGATGAATTGAACGTTTTGTATTGCCTGATATTTTATTGTTATTTTATAAACAAAATTTGATTCGATGTATTAATGAAAAACGGTTGATTGACGGTTGTATTCAGATAAATTTCCTTTCATGCTTTTTTTTCAAGCTTAGAAGTATGAACCGGTTTCTCTCGCACTAATATCGTCGTCATTTTCTTTATAAAAATTTCAACTCTTGATAACGTTACTTAGAGTTCTAATTCTACCATGGCTTGCAATGTACGATGTTATTTTCAACTTAAGTTTCGACTTAAATTCATCAATGTCGTTAACGAATTCAACTATACCTTGTCCACCAGGAGAACCACTTTTTGACAGATGGAACTAGTGATTGCAGGAACTTAATAATGCGATTATGGATCCGATTATGGACACTTTGATAACTGTCTAGTATTGATTTATCGATTGTTTGGTTGTCGAATCGAAAATGGTGCAACGACGGACAATAATAAATAAATATGTATAATATTCATAACATAACATAACATACCATCACGCCTGTAATCCCCGAAGGGTTAGGCAGAGGTGTACTTAATGTACACCCACAGTTCGCCGGTATGTTTAGGTCCCATGTAATAGGGGGTGAGCCGATTGCCATTCACCGGGCACAAATCCAGACTCCGAGCTGCTACTAAGAATTTCATAGAAAAACCCAATAACACTGCTCGACCTGGGGATAGAACCCAGGACCTCTAGCTAGCAATCGCGCTTAGGTCTACTGGACTATTGAGGCAGTCTTCTGAAGATAATACTCACAAATGGAATAAATAACCAGATTCTGTAGCCATGATTGTCGCCGCACGATGGCACTCCTCAACGGTAAGTAACACAGCCACAGCCATACTTACGGTAAATTTTGATTGATTTTCATGATTTTGATGCTGATGCTGCAGTTAGATTATCTCCTCATGTGGACACTCTTCAACAGTTAGTTGCAAGGACATAAAACTTTACAAAAAAATGAGAAGACCATTTTCTGACAGTTATAGTGTGTTATGCTATATAATCGAGAATTTTTATTTCTTTTTTAAATAGCAGTCGCGATTGGGACCACTAGACTAACGAGGCAGTCATTCATCTGATTGTATTAATTTTTATATAATATTATATTGTTTAATTTATATTTTATTGATATTAGAGTGGATGCTATTTTCCGATACTAATTTAATGTCATTGTTCAAAATAATTGCAGCGAATACATTCGATTGGATCACTAGACACGGTAGAATGTAACTAAATTTAATGCACTTAACAATAATCATTTTTTTTTTTTAAATCCGTTACATTTATATTTTATTATAATTTCTGCAAGGAATCATAATTAAGATAATTGAATAACATAAGGTAGCTGATACATTTATTTTGTTACGCATTTCAAAGTTAACTTTTACGTAATCTGGAACAGCTACGCTCTAAGACAGTCTAAGACATCTGTCAAAAAACGGTTCTCATAATGGACAAAGTATAGTTGCCTGCGTTCCCATTGAGGGACCACATTTGAATTTTGAGCTTTTGAATACGTCAGCCTTTAGTAAAAGTTCCCAAACAATTGTAAATTCAGCCAATAATTTGTAAAAGCAGCCACTCAAAAGTTACAATAGGCCAAAGGTGGTCCCTCAGTCGTGACCCACAGGCATCCATATCTCGTAACCTAGTGAAAATTTACAACTGCTGTAAATGTCTACTCTTAGTAAAAGATTTGTAAAACCAATTTACCAAATATGAACCCTTTCCGTTCACTGTGTAAAAATTGCTAGCATGCAGAAGGTGGTCCCTCAATCGTGCACTATAAGTTCACCTTGAGTGAAGACCACAATGGAATTAAGAATTTTCGTATGGTTCTAGCGTTAGTAAAAGTATTGAAAAGATTGTAAATTCAACCTCTAGTTTGTAAAAGTAGCCATTCAAAGAGTATACTGGATTGAAGGTGGACCCTCAATTGAAACGCTTGTCAAAAGAAAATATCAATTTACTTAGCATTCGTAAGTTTAATAGACCAATACTACAGTCTATCCTTTAGTAAAAATGTTTACTAACGATTACTATACTAAACAGTATAAAAAAACGTGTAGTTTTGTGTTAAATAACAATAACATTCCTGCGGAAAAATACTAGGATCGAGGTGACCACACAACAGTATTTTTTCGGATAAATAAAAACTAGTGACTGGTTTTTTATCTTAATCTTTATTTGTATTTGACTTACCTGTACTTATGTACACCTACACTTTACCGGTATGTTTAGGGGGCGAACCTATTCCTATCAACCGGGCACAAATCCAGATTCCAAGCTGCTATTGAGAATTTCATAGAAAAACCCAATAACACTGCTTGACCTGGGGATCGAACCCAGGACCTCTAGCATAGCAATCGCGCTTATGACCTAGACTAATTATAAATTGAAAAACTAGACTAATGAGGCACTCATTAGTCTAGAGACAGTCATTAGTCTAGTAATTTTTTTTTACAACCTATGACGTCATAACACAATTTATATGATATGAAAGCTTGTCGCGAGATTTACCTGTGTAGATAAACAAGTAAATTAAATTAATTTAATTATAATTGAAAAAAAAAAACAAACTAAGTAAATACTGAGTACATAGGTACAAAAATCTCGCGACAAATTTTTATATCATATAAATTGTGTAATGACGTTATAAGTTGATAGTAAAAGTTTTAAATGAAAAGTTTATTTTGTTATTTATGGCGCATCTAAATAAAATCTTGTTTTAAAAGGGTTTTTTACTTTTAATTTATTTTTTTGTGTATTTTATCGACAAACCTGAAGAACCGATTAGCGAAATACCTCGAACAATAAAAGTCAAACAAAATGGCTACAAATTAGTTGGGGCTTCATGCCCGGACATAGCGCCAGTGATAAAAAAAATAACAATATGCATGATAACTAGGACCTACAAGGCAACTCAGTCAACTTATGAGTGTGTAAAAAAATATAATTAAGTCGACCAGTTACCACAAACAGCACCCGATCACCAGTATAACGCACGGATTTAATAGAGTTCAGTCAAACATTACAAATGAGTCAGTAGCAATGTGTATATTATTTTTTTTTCGTTTGGAGGACTTTCATAAATGTACCTAGGTATAACGTAAGTCGCCATAAATAAAAGTAACTAGTAAGACTTATAATGGCCGAGGTCACTGGCGCTATGCCCGGTAACAAATTCAAAAGCCCCAACTATTCGAAGGATTTCGCTAGTCGGTTCTTCAGGTGTCGTTTAAATCGAATAGTCTCTAGAAAAATCCTGCTGTGTGGTCACCTCGCTCTAGTATTTCTCCGCCGGAATGTTATTATTATTTAACACAAAACTACACGTTTTTTTATACTGTTTAGTATAGTAATCGTTAGTAAAAATTTTTACTAAAGGATAGACTGTAGTATTGGTCTATTAAACTTCCGAATGCTACGTAAATTGATATTTTCTTTTGACAAGCGTTTCAATTGAGGGACCACCTTCAATCCAGTATACTCTTTGAATGGCTACTTTTACAAACTAGAGGTTGAATTTACAATCTTTTCAATACTTTTACTAACGCTAGAACCATACGAAAATTCTTAATTCCATTGTGGTCTTCACTCAAGGTGAACTTATAGTGCACGATTGAGGGACCACCTTCTGCATGCTAGCAATTTTTACACAGTGAACGGAAAGGGTTCATATTTGGTAAATTGGTTTTACAAATCTTTTACTAAGAGTAGACATTTACAGCAGTTGTAAATTTTCACTAGGTTACGAGATATGGATGCCTGTGGGTCACGACTGAGGGACCACCTTTGGCCTATTGTAACTTTTGAGTGGCTGCTTTTACAAATTATTGGCTGAATTTACAATTGTTTGGGAACTTTTACTAAAGTCTGACGCATTCAAAAGCTCAAAATTCAAATGTGGTCCCTCAATGGGAACGCAGGCAGTATAGTTGATTCATAAACAGATAACGTTTCTACGTTGACAGGAGATCAACCGTTGATTCAACTAGTTCGTTAATTCAACGCCCATCGTTAGTCTGCAATATAGACTACTATATTATACCAGAGCTCAGACTAATAATAATTATTATTATTATTATTAGTCTGAGTACCAGAGAGTCTGAACTAGGGATGTGACTTACGATAAAAAAAAAGATTATTTAAAAATCGATTTTTAATAAGATATTAATCGATTTTTATAAAAAAAACCTTTTTTGGATAATTCTCTACAATATAGAGAATAAGGTACGATTTCAATGTATGTATCTTCGAGTAACGAATACGGAAAATAGGTACGATATCAATATTATGTTAGAGTAACGAATACGGAATCTCAAAATGGCTGACTAATATTTGACTAATACCCGGTAATAGGTATGGTATGATAATAATGAGCTAGTAAATACATTCAATAATAGTATTACCTAAGTATCATTCTTATATCATCATCATCATCATCATCATCATCAGCCCGTATTCGTCCACTGCTGGACGTAGGCCTCCCCTAGTGAACGCCACAGAGCCCGGTCTTCGGCTTTCCTCATCCAGTCATTATATATATAACACCTCTATTACATACGAAAAATTGGCAAAATAATATCTAAACACACTCCCCCTCACCAATTGGACTGGATAGCGGGGTTTAGAGATGCGAGAAATAGCTCAATGAAAAGAAAAGAGAGATATAGCTCTTTCAATCAAAAGAGATATATCATTCTTTTAGCTCTTTAGCTCATTTAGCTCAAATTGAATCCTGAGTAGCGATGCGAGAAACCGCTCAATGAAAAGAAAAGAGAGATATAACTCTTTCAATCAAAAGATATATATCACACTTTTAGCTCTTTAACTCATTTAGCTCAATTCCTGAGTCAATGAGTTATTCAGTGAGCGAAAGATATACTTACATTCCCTCTCAATACAACATGTGAGTGATCAACGAGCTAGATATGTTAAAATGCTAAAGCATTTTCTACTTTGTTTCTATAAAAATAAAGATCGATTTACAATAAAGATTCATTGAGCGAATTGACCCGGAGAGCTAGATATGTGGATATCCTAAAGCATTTCCTACTTTGTCTCCATTAAAATAAAGATCAATTTACATTAAAGATCCATTGAGCTTACTGATCCGGAGAGCTAGATATGTAAATATGACAAACCATTTGTTACTTTGTCTTGATAAAAATAAAGATCAATTTACAATGAAGATCCATTGAACTAATTGATCAGGAGAGCTAGATATGTAAATATGATAAAGCATTTCCTACTTTGTCTCTATTAAAATAAAGATCAATTTACATTGAAGATCCATTGAGCTAATTGAGACCGAGAGCTAGATCTGTAAATATGACAAAGCATTTTCGACTTTGTCTCCATAAAAATAAAGATCAATTTACAATGAAGAACCACTGAGCTAATTGATGCGAAGAGCTAGATAAGTAAATATGATAAAGCATTTTTTACTTTGTCTCCATAAAAATAAAGATCGATTTACAATGAAGATTCATTGAACTAATTGAGCCGAAGAGCTAGTCTCTCAGTGAGTGAGTGAGTGAGAGCTAGATTGGAAACAAAGAGCTAGCTCATTTTTATCTCTCATTCGCGAGCTACCCATCTCTAGCGGGGTTGCAACGCTATTTTTTAATGGGCGCCTGTAGAAAAAAATCTAAAAAGGGGACTAAAAAATCGATTAATAAATAGTTTTTTTACAATTATAATAATCGCTCATAAAAAATCGATTTTTATGAAATAATAATCGATTTTTTTTAACATCCCTAGTCTGAACTGACGAACTGACAGACTGACGTGTACTTGTTTTTGTAAGAAGTTGTGGCCGGTTTGATCCTGAATAATTTAACCTTTGCGCTACCTAATAGTTTGTAAGTGTTGTGTTTTGATTTCCTCTTACCCATTTACATAATTTTGTAACCATTCGGTCAGGTGTTAGCCTGAGTGGCGGAGTTTCATCATTTGCAAGAGGTGACCCGAACCCCATACAACCTCCAAACAGTTTGGAGGAGGCCTGTGTTCAGCAGTGCAATAGGCTGATATGATGATGTATGTAATAGAGGGTGAGCCTATTGCCAGTAACCAAGCACGAATCCAAAGTCGGAAGTTGCTACTGAAAATTTCACAGCTCAACCTAGGAATCAAACCCAGGACCTCTAGCATATCGAGGCAGCAACAACAAATCATTATAAATTATAAAAATTAATATATTTCAATGATGTAATTGTAACAAGCACCTGATTCTTATAAGACTTTCAATTAATTTATTACTTTTCAGCAACAAACAATCATTATGATCACCGACATCCAACTTGCAGTGTTCTCCAATATCCTGGGAGTGTCTATATTCCTCCTAGTGATTCTATACCACTACATCAATGCTAACAGTACTAAGTAAGGAGGTAAGAGAAAATTGCAATTTTTTTTTTTTTTTTCTTATATCAATAAAATATGTGCTGCACTTAGTCAAAAGTAATTTATTCAAGGTAGATTAGCAATGCTTTGGTACAGATAGGTGTGCTCGACTGGAGTGATACTATGGACCGACTGAAAAATGTGAAACAACACATGTTGTTCTTTGCTGAGTGAGTGGGGATCCAGAAGGGTTTTTAAAAGAAACCCTTTTGAAGCGGCGGTAGCCTAATGGCGAGGGCGTCGTACTTCCGATCATGTTGCCGGTTAGAAAAGAAACCCATCCATTGCTGTACCGACTGAACCCACTCGTAATACAAGTATTTTAGCTTAGTACGAGCTACTAGTAACAAAAATGGCCAGCAATGTACTCGCAACTCCTCTGGCATCATGGGTGTCCATGGGCAGTGATAATCGCTTACCAAATGCCTACTCATCTGCCCCACAAAAAAAATCTAGGTAATTCTTTCTATAGATAATTTTTACGTTATAGACAGCCCAATAACCACCCTTCACCGTCAACGTTAGCCTGCAGAAGAAGCAATGCAATGAACTCACCAGCAACATTTCTGTTTGTTCATTAACCAAGGTGCTGACGAGACAGCGGTCCACGTTCTCCTGCACTGTCCTGGTGTCGCCACATACAGGGCAAAGTACCTCAGCAACATGAGCACTCTTCGAGAGGCCGTAGGCAATATTGGACGCTTGTCGTCCTTTTTTGTGGAGTTGGGGTGGTTTGATTAAAAACCCAACATCGTCCCACCCACACGCAAAATACGCGCTTAGTCGTGGAGTTGCGGAAAATAGCCCGCTATACCACTACCAATAACCGAGGCGCTAAAAATTAAGTCTTGGCTCTTGAGTTTGTCATGGTTCTGGCAAATATAACGGATCTGAAGGCGATGAACACACGCCGTGTGCTATATAAGACATCCATAATGTATAATCGGGATCTGTCCTATCTCTCCTTAACACTGGTTACTCAGTAACCGATATAGGATTACAGAGCTTTTTGTATTACACTTCGGTGATAATGTTTCTATCTTTGAGTCTAGTCCTTGTAAACAATAAATGTAATCTATTATAATTTACAAAAAAAAATTGTTAGAAGGCAATTGCAGTTTTATAGTGGGTACAAGTCTAGTAAGCCCTGCTGCAATGTCCGAATGATTTTGGGGGAGCCCTACAACACCCCTAGGTGGCAGCACTACAATTCACTACATGATACTTCAGTGATTTTCCACACTTGAAAAAAGAGTTATATCCTATGGTGACTATTGGTTACTTAAAACATTGCACACATTTTACAAAAAAAATTGTGTTATAAGAATTTATTCTGTGATAGAATCATGAATCAGATAATGTTTTCCTATGTATGTTAGATAAGTAAACAATGACCTCTAACTCTAAGCTACCTTTAAGTAACAAATGATTGTGGCTTCAGCTGTTAAAAGATTTGAAGTATCAGGTTTATCTAAAATACATTTTTTTTTTTTTTTTTCAGGTAGAACTCAACATGTCACCTAAGGCAACGTGTATTAAGTATATTCCATCATTGTAATGTTTAGGATGTAAATAAATTAAGTTTTTCTGATGTTGTGTTTCATTTAAATTCAGAGTGAAAATTATTATCCGCGAATCCACAGTAGGCTAGCGTGGTGGACCACAGCCTAACCCTTCTCTGAGACTCTCCCGTACCCTGAAGTGGACAGTAAATGGGTTGATGACTTGATGAGATGATGATTTTCTCTAGTAAGTATGACATGTTTTCTGTGTACTTTTTTAGTTTAGCTCCGGTAGATGGCGGTATTTGTTATTGGCGGAATACAGGCGTGATGGTATGTAGGTATGTTGTACATTATTTTTGAGTGTGTACAATTTATCCAAACATTTTACATAATTATGATACATCGAATACGAACCAGTCGAAAGATATATCTAGAACTGAAGGAGTACTTGATGAAACATATGGGTTTGTACCCATATGTTTCATCAAGCACTCCTCCTATATGCTTAATATTTTTTATTATTTTCTTAAAAAAAAAAAGCTTACTAGCAATGTGGGTCACAAATTACTAGTATTCTTGTTAACCCCTCGTGCTAAGCTAAATGCTTGTGTTACGAGTGGGTTCACGTCGGTAGTGCAATGGGTGGGGTTCGAACCGGCAACCATATGATCGCAAGTCCGACGCCTTAGCCATTAGGCTACCGACGCTTCAAAATTTTCGCTTTAATTGGGGAGAGCAGCAGAGAAGTTCCGACCAGCAAGTTGCTCAACCACACCAGTTCACAGCACCATCTGTGTATCTTGCTCTGCTGCAGTGAGTTCATGTATTATTCTATTTTCGAAACAAATACGTTAGATGGCGTTGTACGTCTTATTTAAGATTATATTAAACAGTTATTTTTCCTTTTCCCTTTTGAACCAAGGGTCAACTAGTCCTCACTTTTAGCAGTAGATTAGGCATGACGAATGAAGTTCATTTCCAAAGAGTCAGCAGAGAACCATATAGTTCCGCAGTTCACCTATAGTTTAAAACCCCATGGAATAGCGAGTCTATTCCATTAACGATACATACACTCTCGCCTTTTTCCATAGGGGTAGGCAGAAACTAAAGACCGCCGCTTGCTACGAGTCTTGCATACCTCTTTCGCTTCTTCCACATTCATACATCTTGTCATAAACACGCCCCGGTTGCGAGTAGGTACTACGCACCTGACCTTTCTGAAGTACCTCATTTAATAAAGTTGGTGTATTCTTTCTAGGGCGGAAGGGAGGGGTCCCCTGCCTGCCATTAAAACAGGCACGAATATTATCTTCAGGCTGCAACTGAGAACTTCGTGATAAAAACTCGAATAACAATGCTCGAGCTGGGAATCGAACTAAAGACCCCAGGCGGCAACGCTTGGACCACTAGACCAATGAGGTAACATAACGTACTATCACGCCTGTATTCTCCGAAGGGTTGGGCAGAGGTGAACTAATGTTAACCCTACGCTTCACCGGTATGTTTAGGTCCCGTGTAATAGGAGGCGACCCTATTGCCACTAACCGAGCTCCGAGCTGCTACAGAGAATTTCATAGAAAAAATCAATAACACTTTGATCGACCTGGGACTCGAACCCAAGACCTTACGTAGCGGTCGCGTTTAAAACCACTAGACTAACGAGGCAGGCACCAATGAGGTAACTAAAGTCCAATCTGTAAGTTATTTTTCTAGGAAAAGTCAAAATCGGATATGTTCTATGCGCGAAAAAGACTAGGTAACACTCTCGTCCTTTTTTGAAGTCGGTTAATTAATAAAATGAACGTAATTTTACACGACCATTGGAACAAATATCTACTATCATTGCAGTTTTTATGGGTCATGCTTAGTCCAACTAAATTATACAATGACAGGCAAAACTGTTTGCGCAACGCCCCTCGCTTTTATTTTTGCCAATCACTTATTTAATTTCCTGTAAATGTTTTCGTCAAGTTCATCTGCTGACGTAAATGTATCTTCACGGTATTCTATGCGGAAAGGGAGTAGGTAGAAAGGAAAGTCACCGATGAATCCTGTTTTATTATTTTCAGTTATAAATTGACCATGGTCACTTGTCTTCACTTTGCTATGAGTGAGCTATGAAAGTATACCTACCTCTTGAAATAAGTAAAATAATACAAATATGTACATGATATAAAACAGCCCTGCCCAGCCTAAACAGGTACCCTAGAAGTTGCATTTCAGTACATTGAAAACAGTTTTTGTAACTTCCTATAGACCAATGTTTTGACATCTCTAGCAAAAATAAAGTCCACATGGTTGAATTGTTTGTATGGCACCTTGTACATGTCGACAACGTTGTGGAGTCTCTTGTGCAGCTGCTCTACATCGCTAGGGTGCGCAAACCAGTCTGCGTCACTGTAAACCAAACAAATAGGCGCCACTATCTTATCCAACGCGTAACTTGGGGCCACTTTAACACCGTATCTTTTCACATTCTCTTCATTGCCATAGTCGAATTTCCTAAAATCTTCTGATAGGATCCCTTGGCCATAATGAACAAATTGCTTCATCGACGCACCTGAAGGCATATGCCCGTATATCACCGGCAAATTTGTAACGTTGAGCTGTCCAAAATCAAAACCAGCGGCAATAAATATAATGTTGCTACAAAGAATGGTAGCCAAAGGCCCCGTGCCACACATTAACAGCTTGAGTGCGCCAAATAAATTATTATCCGGCAAAAATTCGTACAGACCAAGACTCTGTGAAACTCCTTGTAAAATTGATGTCCCTGGAGCTAACAGCCTAACTATAGGTGATCTCACTTTTGACATAAAAGCGACAGGAGATAATGCCACCATCAAAGCTATTTTTCTGTTATATTCAGGTCTTTCTGATGCCATCACAAAAAACGCTGTAGAACCTTGAGAGTGGCCCACGTATTTTAAGGATTTTAGATTCCGTTTTTTGAGCACGAAATCGATCATAGCTGGGAGATCGTATACGCCAATTTCATGCCACGAGAAGTCCCAGAAGGAGGCGTTGGAGGGGTTTAATCTGACGTGACGACGGGAATGTTTGCTTCCCCGAGCATTGCCCAACCAAACGTCGTACCCTCGATCGGCGAGCAGGTAAGCGAGGCCACTTTCATGACCTGCAATAATATAATCATCAGCACTACCAAGTAACCCATGCATGAGGAACGCTACTGAACCGTTGCTGGGGATCCTGAACATTGTTAGAACGTAACCGTCTTTTGTTTTGGCCTCGTATTTTTCAACTGCATATCCATATTTAACTAGGATATCGTAGATATTCATCGAAGCATCTTCGTTTTCCTTGCCCGCTTTGAAGTCAGCGATAAATTTATCGATGGCATCTACATTGTTCATTTTGCTGATGTGTGACGTGAGTTGCACGGGTCCCAAAGCCCTTGATACCGCTAGAGGTACCTTAGTTACAAGATTCACAGCCGAGGCAAAAGCATTTGAAGTTACAAACGTCGAAGAAGTTACTAAGGGGTGTCTTATAAGTCCCTCTGCAATATTATTAGTCGTTTTCGTTATTAAACTTGATAGTGTATTTTCTGCCATTTGTCCAACGCTGAAGTTTAACAGTGTTAATAATAAAACGAACCTTATTGACATAGCGCACGAGTTTTCCGAGTTTGCACTGATGTTGGACTGTCAGAATTTCATGATCGCCCTGTCTTTGTACGTAGTTTTTGCGATAGGATCTTTCCGCTTATTAGTGATGGACATACTGTCAATAGCCTAATGGATTTGAGTAGGGCGGTGGTTTTATCTCCTTATCGAGTGTCCTATGTAGCGGTGGGTGGGTAGGAGCTGTGGTGGCCCAGTCGTAACGACTGCGACTTACGAGTTGTAGGTCATAGGTTTGAACACAGATATCTTCATCACCACTGCTCCCAAAACGGTGAAGGAGAACTTCGTGAGCAGCCGGGATGTTCAAGAACCAATAATTCGAAGACATGGGACATCTACCAACCCGCATTGAGTCCGCTTGGTGGACTCGGCCCAGAGAAGGCCTGTGTTCTAGCAGTGGGCACATTATAGGCTGATTATGCTATACTTTGTTATGAGTGAGCTATGAAAGTATACCTACCTCTTGAAATAAGCAAAATAATACAAATATGTACATGATATAAAACAGCCCTGCCCAGCCTAAAGAGTCGGAGTTGTTTGCTGTATTATTTTATAAAAGTATATAGGTGTAGGCACAGTCCTATGAAAGGAGGTATATTTCTCGAAATAAGCAAAATAATACAAAATACCACGTCACTTGCTATTCTACCCCTTCATCATAAATATACGACTTTTGATGTAACATATACAAATACAAAATACAAAAATATTTATTTTCTCTTCACAAACATGTTTAAATAATAAGACAGTAACATCAAGTGTAATAATTATAAGTTGCAGTATAATGTTTGTGAGAGACTGGTGTCTGAACTAGGCACAATGCCTGTACTACAGATCACCAGGATCCCACTTTTGAGATTTTATGCGCTAGTGAAATAGAAACATATTTTATTTAAAAATAAACAAAGTGTGTGTTAGTGTAAATAATGTGAATGAGATAGTGTGAATCAGGTGTGTGTATGACTAAGTGTTTTTTTTTTACATATCAATGCCGGATTTGTCTAGTTTTAGACTAGATTTCCGTGCCTAGCCAAATACCCTTTCTGTCTATAAGAAAACATAATAAACTAACATAATTATAATTGCACCGTACCATCACGCCCGTATGCCCGGGGGTCGAACAGAGGGTTTATTTAGATACCTACTGATGTATATCAACACTCACAGTTCGCCAGTATGTCCCATACTCCCATATATACATAGCGGGCGAGGGTACTTATCCAAACTCCGAGCTGCTATTGAGAATTTTATATACTTATTGCTTGATCTACGAATCGAACCCAGGACTTTACGTATAGCAGCCGCACTTGCGAAAACTTGACCAAAAAGGCAATATTATCTAAATCGCTACCTACACGAATTATTACTCTATCAGGGGCCACTGTATTCATTAGTGCGAACATTATGAGCGAATATTATGTTAATATTTTTCATAGCGGACGTAACTTAGATACCTACTATAGCAGAAAAAATAACATCATTAATAGGGCATTACATATTCAGTACATAGGTGCCTCTACATAATTTATTTTTGATCTGACACGTCGCGATGCCTCGAGGGTATTCGCTATTAGAAATAGTCATCATCCATCTATTCATGGCGGCTTAGGGCTTGTTTCGCCGCCTTCTGATAAGTTCCTGATAAACATTAAATAGTAGTAGTGTCATGCTGGCATATCTACATGCCAGCAAGAATGGGTCCGCATAACCGGGGAAGTATTACCCTCCCACAGAATATCGACGTCAGCAGTAATGCATACTGTTACTGTTGCGTTTTGTCCGGTGAGTGTGGACATTCCTCCCTCAGTCCCCTTCCTTCTCCTTTTTTCCTTCCACTCCCTTTTCCTTAAATAGGCTCGGCAAAGCATCTGTAACTCGTTTGGTTTTTCAGAAGTCCATGGGCGGCAATGACTACTTACCATCAGGTAGCTCACCAGCTAGTTTGCCGACACCACGCCGACACACATTACGGTTGTGGGTTCGATGCCCGCACCGAAAGTTATTTGTTCCTATGAGCTTACCGGTTTTTGGTTCTGGGTGTTCCGTGTTTGTGTAGGGTAGGTAGGAACGTGTTTCTAAAAGCACCCACGATATAGGAAACCTAAAAGTGAGGAACATTTTTTTTTATTAAAAGTTCGGCGGCGATTGAACCCCACACCGACATAAAATAATATAAGTTTATTGTTTCGCATCTGAGTTCTACGTGACATTTGTTTGTAAACGCTAAACGCACTCACAGTCACGATACCTATACGAGAGAATCGTAATGTGTGTGTACAAGAGTTAGGTACCTACTAGAAACAAATTTAACTTTTTTTTTATATTATATTCTAGCGTCTGCGTCTATATAGCCCGAAAGATAAGCAAAGGTGTCGGTATACATACACCTGATTTTCATAATACAACATTCAATGACGCCCTTATCACAGTAGTAGACCCCGAAGGGTGGGCAGAATGCAAAGGTGTATTTCTTAATATACACCTACTAGTTCGCCGGTATGTTTATGTCCCATATAATAGCTAGCGAGTTCATTGCCATTAATCGGACACAAATTGAAACTCCAAGTTGCTACTTGCAATTTTACAGAAAAACACAGTAACCGGCCTTGAAATCGAACCCCGGGCCTCTGACGTAGCAGACGCGCTTACGATTATTATGCGGTCCGGTTTCTCGATCCCATATAGGTAATAGGGGCGTGCCTTACATTCACAAACTCCGGGCTAACACTTAGAATTCCCTATAGAAGAATCCAATATCACTACCTTGTCCATAACTCCGAACTGGGAATCGAATCTCACGCTCACGTTTGCTACCAACTACAGAGAAAAAAAAACAGTAAGATGTGGGTACCTACTTAATTATTATTAAAAATCATTGATAGCCTTGTGATATAACCATTAGACTTCCAAGTCGTAAGTCTCAAGTTCGAATCCAAAGCTCCAAGGCAAATCTCTGAATTTTCGTAAACATTGAACTAATTATTACTTATGCCTCGCTAAAACGGTGAAGGAAAACATCGTGCGAAAACCTGCATGCCTGAGATATTTTCGGTCGGCATATGAAGTCTGCCGACCCGAAGTAGTAGATTAGCGTGGTGGAATATAGCCTAGCCCCACTCAATTTGAGAAGAGACCTGTGCCAAGCTCTGGGATCGTAAATGGGTTGATAATAATGAATTACGTACTACATCAAACAATCGCGCAAAACGAAATTAATTTAAAATGACAGAGTCACGGGGAATGACTTGTATTATAAATATTATAAATTACTTGTTAATTTTTCCACACACTCCATTGCAGTTTTGCTATAATTAGCATTTTAAAATTAGTTATTAAACACATTTCAGTTCAAAGTTTGACACTGACGATGCATTTCTAATCTGATGACTAGACAATGAAGCAATACGTGTAGGTAATGTAATTGGTGCAATACGTGGAGTGTAATTTTTTAAACTAGTTAGTTTATTTGTCTGTGCTTATGTTTTTAAAGTTATAACGTACATATGTTTACCTACAAAAAACATTGAAAAATTTATCTGCCGAGTCTAGTGGCTTTCACCGTGGCAGCCAAATGCGCAGTCCTGGGTTCGATTCCCAGGTCGAGCAGTGTAGTTATAGTTCTGCTTATTAGCCGCTTGGACTCTGGATAAAGTGCCCGATAAGAAATCATTACACATAGGTAGTAACATAACAATACCGTCACGCATGTATTGTCCGAAGGGTCAGACAGAGGTGTACTAATGTACATCCACATTTCGCCGGTACGTTTAGGTCCCATATAAATAATAGGGAACGAGCATATTGCCATTAACCGGGCACAAATCCAGACTCCGAGCTACTGAACTGAGGATTTCATAGAAAAAACCCAATAACACTTTGCTCGATCGAACCCAAAACCTCTAGCATAGCAGTCGCGCTTAGGACCACGAGACTAATGAGGCAGTACATACATAGAACATAGGTAGCAAATAGTAGTAATATAGCAGCGTAACATACCATCACGCCTGTATTCCCCGAAGGGTTATGCAGAGGTGTACTTAATGTACACCCACAGTTCGCCGGTATGTTTTAGGTCCCATGTAATAGGGGGCGAGCCTATTGCCATTCACCGGGCACAAATCCAGACTCCGAGCTGCTACTGAGAATTTCATAGAAAAACTCAATAACACTTCATATAGCAGCTCAACATATAGCAGCGTATTTTACAAAAAATCATTTTATGTTATATTTTGTTGCCTTTTCCTTTATGTCTGAATTTTGAAATAAAAAGGTAACATACAATCACGACCGTATTCCTAAAAGGGTTAGGTAGATGAGTGCCTAGGTAGGTACTTTATACCTAAAATTTCCCCAGTTGACGTATTTTTAACATGGGCGAACCTTGTTGAAGGGCAAAGGTGGGCATTGGGCTATGCCTAGAAAATATCCTTATCTGTGTCAAAGGTAACGGCCTATTTACCATTAACCAGAAAAATTGAGAATTTCCTCATGCAAAAACCGCTTTGCTCGATATGGGAATCAAACTCTAGATGTCTGGCTCAGCAGCCGTACTTGCAACCACTAGACTATATTATAAACGTAAGACATCCAAAATGTCTCACTTATCAACATGCAAAGGAAAATCACAGAAAATCACAGAAATCATTACACCGACTTTATTTCGCGCACTCGGATAACAGTATTCGGTGATATTCCTACCTATTAAATTATACACGTCTGCTTTTTCTAAAAATAGGATGATAAATTGATAATACATAACATTGAACTCACTATGGTACATAGAGTACGTATTAGTCCCAGCGGTTCGATTCCCAGGTCATAAACAAATTTTTTTCAACATGGATGTGACAAACTTGACTGCCTCATTAGTCCAGTGGTCCTAAGCGCGACTGCTACGCTAGAGGTCCTGGGTTCGATCCCCAGGTAGAGCAAAGTGTTATTGGGTTTTTATATTAAATTATCAGTAGCAGCTCAGAGACTGGATTTGTGAATAGCAATAGGCTCGTCTCCTATTACATGGGACCTAAACATACCGGCGAAATGTGGGTGTACATTAGTACACCTCCGCCTAACCGTTCGGGGAATACAAGCGTGATGGATGGATGTGACAAAATAATCTAAACTGGTTAGTCTAGTGATAGTACTAGTAAGTACTTATAGTGACGGTTGAGCGTGAGGTACTTGGTTCGATTCCTACGATGGACAAAGTGCTATCCAGTTTTATGTATCTATTTTTTTTTAGTGACCAGTTTCGAGTTGTAGTCCTAGCTTCTTACGATAACGCCTTTCTAATCATCTGGATAACTATCCTGAATTTAAAAATGTGTATTTTAACATAATTTATGTTAACAAAATATTATGTAATTAACATCTTGCATGCCCTATTGTATATTCGTGTTTGACTAATAAATTGTCTTCTATTTTGTAAAAAATACATTACATAACATCATGCCTGTATTCCCCGAAGGGTGAGGCAGAGGTGTACTTATGTAAACATAAATTTTGCTGGTATGTTAAGTTCCCATGTAATATGGAGCGAGCTTATTGCAATCAACCGGGTACAAATCCAAACTCCGAGCTGCTATTGACAATTTCATAGAAAAATCCAATAACGCTGCTTGACCTGGGAATCGAACCCAAGACCACTAGCGTAGCAGACGCGCTTAGACAACTAGACTTATGAGGCAGCTATATACTACGTACCTATAATGCGTATTTTAAGAACCATTAAATACTTTTTTGATAAATTCAAATCATGTTTTGAAAAAATATTATTGTTTCTAAGTTAAAGCATTATTATGATATCCACAAATAACGCAACGTGCTTACGATGCAGTTACGCTGTCTTCGTTCGTACACACACAACGACAGAATCACATCAGCTGAATCTACGAAAATTCTTATATAAATACAGCTCATTTTTTAGGTTTTGACACACATCAAACCGGCAAGATGAAGGCAGCTTGTGCGTTGGTCTGCCTCGCTCTCGCCCACGGTATCACGGGCAGTATCTTCAAGCAGCAGGACCGAGTGGACGGCCTCGACGTCCAGCAGCTGGATCCCATTGATAAAAACCAGCAACCGCAGCAAGACCAGTTGGAAGGCCAGAAGCAGTGGGACCAAACACTCCAGAGCCAGGAATACTCCAACCAGCCCCAGAGCCAGAATCAACCTGAACAGCCGCCCCAGAATAAGGAATCTCAAGTGTACGAGCAAGAGCTGCCGCAGCCTACGCCGTATCAACAGAGCCAACCTTCGCCCTATCAGCAGAGCCAGCCGTCACAGTATCAACAAAGCCAGCCTTCGCCGTATCAGCAGAGCCAGCCTTCGCCGTATCAACAGAACCAGCCATCCCCTTATCAACAGAGCCAGCCGTCCCAGTATCAACAGATCCAGCCATCCCCTTATCAACAGATCCAGCCATCGCCATATCAACAGAACCAGCTGTATCCGTATCCACAGAACCAGCTGTCCTACCAGCAATTATCTGCTCTGAACCCTCCAGAATGGCGCCTCGTATACAGACATCCGAGACACCCACATCACGAGCACCATCAGCACCATCATCACGAGAACACTCACCATCAAGCCTCCTCCAGCTCTGAAAGCTCACAGTCCCAGGAAAAGACATCCAAGCAACAGCCAGAAGGCAAAGACGGCCAGAAGTGGAATTCATCTCTTTTCAACACAGTTATGAACAAGGACAAGGACAACCAGGTGCAAGCTTATGGGGAAGTCATCATGTGGAACGGCTTGCAGATGGCCGTCGGCCCGAACTCACCTGTGGAAACCCAGGAAGATATTCAGAAGATCTACGGCGACGCCCAGAAAGCTATGAGGCACATTAAAGAAGAAGAGAGGGCCAAGTTCCATGAAGTTTATGAACTCGCCAAGCAGCAAAACAATCAAGATGCTGAACTCAACGCTACTCAACTGGCGCAAAAATATCAGTACCCCATTGAGGAACACACTATTACGACCGACGATGGCTACGTACTTACTGTTTTCAGAATTCCTGTCAAGACACAGCCCCGTGATGTACAGAAGAGACAAGTTGTATTCTTGATGCACGGTATCTTGGGAAGTGCTGATGACTGGCTACTTATGGGCCCTGGCAAGTCACTGGCTTACTTACTCTCTGATGCAGGCTACGATGTATGGCTCGGTAACGCTCGTGGCAACAAATACTCTAGGCGTCACGTTAGCAAGCACTCTGCAATGTCCGACTTCTGGCATTTCACTACTGATGATATAGCACTGCACGACTTACCAGCTATGATTGACTTCGCCTTAGAGACCACCCAACAAGAGAAACTTTACTACGTTGGACACGCCCAGGGATCTACGGCCTTCTTCGCGCTTACCGCTACCCGTCCAGAGTACAACAACAAAATCATTATGATGTACGCCTTGTCACCGATGGTGTACATGACGAACGTGCGCAGCCCATTGTTCCGGATGATGTCCCCTACGAGCAAGTTCCAGCACCGCCTTCAGAACCAGTTTGGAAATGGCGAATTCACCCCTAGCCAGGAGCTGATTCACACCGTTGGTGGAAATTTGTGCGAGATTGAAATCGGCTGCAAAAAGGTCTGCTCGAACGTAAACTTTGTGATGGCGGGTGTCAACGTCGACGGCATGGACTTCAACATTATTCCCGTGGTGTTGGGACATCTACCGGCTGGTACATCTTCGAAGGTGATCAAACAATACGGACAAGCAGTTGCTTCACAAGAGTTCCAGAGGTTTGACTATGGTTTCCAGGTCAATGAGCAAGTGTATGGCCAGCAGATGCCGCCGAAGTACAACATCTCGGAGGTCCAAGCCCCTGTCACCCTGTACTACAGCGAGGAGGACTGGCTTGCTCACCCTAAAGACGTCGTGAGATTGCAGAAAGAGCTTCCTAACGTAAGAGAAGCCTACAAGGTGCCCGAAGAACACTTCAGCCACTTGGACTTCCAGTTTTCGACCAAGGCCCCGGAGTTGGTGTACCAGCGAGTCATTGAATCTATGCAGAACAACCAATAACTAATAATAAAGATAATTGTATAGATAAATTCATCTTAGATATAATGTTCATTGTCATAAGTTTTTTATATAATTGGCGCATTAAATAAATCCGTCCATATTTTTAAATGCTCTATTTTTTTTCCTAGTCTTTTACATTCAGATCTAATAACCATAAGATTTAATGATTGATATAATTGATTTTAATCTTTTCGATCATAAATAACACGTAGGCAGGCTACATATCGAGCTATACAATTCCAGTATAAGCGGACCTCTTATTGTAGGGAACGTCTACATAAAACGAGTTCAGCATAAGCTGGATTTTATAGCTTGATGTGTCTTCGTCGAGGTTTAGGTACACACACCTAAACCTGAACGTACCTACCACACTTGCAATGGTGTGGATTGAAACATTATTCTGCAATCATACCTATAGGAAATAACAGGAACTTATAATGAAGTACCTAAGTTCTTTGGAGGATGACCAATTTGCGACTTTAACAATTCGTTAAAGTTAATGATAAGTTGTAGGTACATTATAACTTTAGGTAGGTATTGCCGTAGGTATATTTTCAGGATACGCATGTATAGATTCCTCAATAATAGGTTTATCATAGGTAGACCGATAATAAACTTATGGTTGGTACTTTGGTAGGTAGGTACGGTAGATACCTACGTATTTCTATACTTACGAACTCAGATTAGGAAAATAAGTCTAAATCTGTGCTTACGAATTAAAACTTCCTTAAAGAGGCATTGGATAAGTTCGATGATCGTATGTCTGTTATAAAAATCGCACGGCAATCGCGATGTTTATTTTAAGTTAGTAATCTAGATATTACTCAATGACTCGTTTGAGTTCAGGAGGCAATGAAAACAGTGCTAAAATATCTTTGTGCCCATTTTTCTATCAGTTCAATTATAGTTTAATAGATGTCGCTAGTTAAAACGGTTGAATGTTTGACATTTAAACAGCCCACGCTTTGTTTTGACATATACACTTGCATCTGTCATCAAATCGTTGTCGAGGGATAAGGAAAGGAATATGTTTTTTGGTGAGTAAGAAAGAGATAGAGGTGCGGCGGCGCTGTAGCTTCCCGCCGTCCCCCGTTCGACAGTCGCGCTCGGTTCGGTTTGCTGTGCGTAGTTGAGCTGTATTATTTTTGTTTTTATCGTATTTAGTGATACCGCCAGACATATTTCTGTATTTGGAGGATTTTGATATTGTGTTCTAGTGACTGAGTGTAGAAAGAAGTGTTCGCATGGATTGAGTGAGCAACGATGTTACCTCCTACGGCCGGTCTATCACAAGAACAACGCGACCGGCCCGATATGGCGTACCAGCAGCGTCAGGACGTGAGAGAGCTCACCAGAGAAATCATCAGGAGTGCCCGAGTAGCAAACAGACAACATTCAACATCCCCTGGAGGTGAGCCGGTCCAAAATCAAAACGACGCCACGTTTCCGCCATGCTTGTCAAATTGACGTGATATGTCAAGGTGACATTATATACGAAAACAAAGCATTTTTCGGGGGAAAAATACAATTAAAACACTTCCAATAGGCATCATCAATGTATAAGAATGATTAGAACAAAAAAATAGGCGTGTTACGTCACCTAGGAGCCCGATCTTACGAAAGTAAAATGGCGCCAATGCGCCACATTGCTTATCATTAATGGGTAACAGTATGGCTACGACCCATTATTTCATGTAATTTGGTGAAGTTAAATCAATACTAGCAGTTATTAATGCCTAATCCTTTGCCAAACAAGATTCTGTAATGCCTATGGTGGAATTAGCACGTGTTAGGGTTATTTTTAGCTCATCCATTTGTAACCTACGTAACGCGTTACAAGCGCGTCATCCCCGATCGATATGTAAGCATTTTTACAGTTGTGCCACATAGTTTTTCACAATTATAGGGGCCATTTAAATATAATTAAGAAAAGTTTACATTCTGTTTGTTGTTGTTATTGGATTCCTGATGACTTTTATAGAATGTCGCGCTGACATTAAATTGACAGCAGTCAAGGCATGAAGGCACAAGATGGCTGTCCGCCATTGAAATTGAACAAGACAATTTTAGTTCAATCACGCGCTGCACCAGGTGGCGTCACTGTCGCTTTGTTGTTATTTTCAAGAATTACTTTGTAAACTTGAATTCAAAGTTGTTTTTCTTTTCTATTATAATATTATTGCCGCGGTGACTGTCCTTTGCGTTACAGTGATCATTTAAGGGTTCGATCCTGTGGGTAAGTACCTGAATGTAGCTTCCAAACCTTATCTTAGCAGTAAAGGGGCGAAGACAGTACAAGTGCAAGTACATACAAAAAACTAATAGGACTTGTTGTTATAATCTTGGTTATATTATGCTTTGGAATGAGAGTAAAACCATGGGCAACAGCTAGTATTATTATTCTATATAAACTCTGCCCCTAAGGCTACTCTCTGACCAAACCTTTTTATAGGAAATGTAATCAACTTCAATATTTTACCCCAAAAACTAAAAACAGAACTATGGTCATAAATTATCACCTTTGTAAACCTATTAAAGAATGGAACACAACTGAACCAGTATTAAATGTTTTTGTAGTTATTATCTATACTAATATAATAAAGCTGAACAGTTTGTCATGATGCAAAAATCTCTGGAACTAACAGTCAGATTTGAAATATTCTTTTAAATGATAGCAACATTCATGTGGAAGGCATGAATAAAGAAGAATGAATGAAGGTAAAGGCTTGTAATCCTTAGGAGCAGGGGAAACTGCAGGACACAGTTATAATTATTATTATCTTAATAAAGCAGCCTACAGTTGGTATTTGTGTGTTTTAAAGACAAAACTCAACTGTAATTACTTACAGTATGACTCTTAACCTTTTGAACGCCATTGTCACATATATGTGACAAACGAAATCTTACCCTGAACGCCAACGTCACAAATATATGACAAAATATATGTCGCACCATATTATGAAATATACAATTTAATCATTACTTTAGTGTGTTTTCACTACCTTGTGTAATTTGACAGAAAAAATGGCCTGGCGTCAGGGGCGGTACATTTATACTCTGGCGTTCAAAAGGTTAAAGATGGTATTTCTGGTATTTCTGGCATGTCTCTAAGGAGATTTTATGTAGTGAGGAACTAGAGATACTATGTAGTATGTATTTATAACCAACTTCAAAAAGGATTGCCTCGTTAGTCTAGTGGTCTTAAGCAAAACTGCTAAGCTAGAGTTCCTGAGTTCAGTCCCCAGGTTGATCAAAGTGTTATTGGGTTTTCTATGAAATTTTTCAGTAACAGCTTGGAGTCTGGTTAATGGCGATAGGCTCGCCACCACATGATAACAGTTCATATTATAGAAGTGCTAGGCAAATAGTCAAATCTCTTCAGCAAACCGTAAAATTAGAAAAAAAAACAAAAAAAAATTAAAAAATACGTACCTTCGACACGAAGAAGAAGAAGCAAACCCACAGTGTAAAACTGTTGAGTATGTAAGTATAATTCAGTCCATCTTTAGTACCTTTATACATATAATTCAGAAATAAATCAATACCCTAAATTAAATGTATAAATTGCTTAAATAAATCTTATCTCTTGTTTACACTTCTGCTGCATAGATAAGGGAATATTGCACAGTATTTTTTTGTTTAAAGAATGTGATTTAAGAACTTTTATCTTGGTCTAGTGTATACTTACAAAATCCCAATCTCAACCTTGTTGTATTGTGTAAGAGTCAAGTAGATTTAATGTAAATAGTCCACTATACATAAACAAAGCAACTGAGACAATTTTCTGTAAGAAATAAGGTTAAGTATAAATTAATTGCTGCATTATAAAGTAAAATAACCAAGGTTTGAGGGATTTGGTGCATCAGAACTTAGCTTTTGTATCTTCAACTATCTTCTGATCTTATAAATCTATTTGTCCTGCTGTCTGACTGATCTACCACAGCAAAAAAAAACCAGCAATCTGAAATTAGAACATAGGCTTATTTTATAACATAAGAAACCACCAAGAAAGGATTTTTAGTGTTTGGAAAGGACTTTGAGGTTAGAGACATGAAAAATTTTAATTACAGCTACTGAGCATAAATAAATAATTACGAGTACGGTTGCAAATGGTATTCCTAACATACATACTGAAATGCTCTCAGTCAGTCACCATTGAGATATAATAAATACTTCCCTTTCCTTCCTAATTCCATTTTTTTTTTAATAATGCTAGGCTCTCCTAGCATTATTACAAAAAATAATTGTATATATGTTTATCATGTTAAAGTCGTTACGCCGTTAGGAATCGTCTTTTCCACCAAGTAACACTGTAGGTAATAGATCACTTGACAAATCCTGTTAACCCATTTTATACTTACCATCAATCATTTTGACGAGCGGACTTGCGACATGACAATAGGCTTCGTTTACTTGGCGCCATTCCGCCTACAAGACGTAAATAATTCGACACAGTATCAACGTAGTTCAGTTTTGTTTTGAATTATATAAGATACAAAAAAACTATTCACATTTAAATGAGGATTTCTCCGATGTTGTTTTGTACAGTAAAAAAAAACATGCATTTTAGCTTAATTGATGGTCCGAAAGGCACCAAGTTATCGTACTTATCGTATCTTTGCCAATCCAAAAACGCCGCTGAGCAATAATGTCCAACAATTATGAGCTGGCTTGAAGGGCAATGTAGCCACCAGTGAAATTAATCGGAAATTTAGGTCTGAAAGTTACCGTCGCGAGTGACCAATGGTGTTAACCTCTTAACCATTTAGGCGGCCTGTATAGTCCCTTTCCCGAAACGTCCATTTCCCAAAGTGCCCCCTTCCCGAAATTACCCTTTCTCAAAATATCCCTTATCTACGTCAGCTACGCGTTTAAATTAGGAATATTTAAATAGCATAAGCCAAGTAGTCAAGGAAGTAGATTGCACCTCTATGATAGACGACAGAAGCTTTCTAAAGTCAAAGTAACCAAAGAAACTGAGCAACAGCTAGTAATATAAACAATCATTGCAACACCCCACATCAAGCTATTGCATTAGCCCGATGCAGTTTACGCAACTGGCCGGCCTGTGAACAGGGCTCCGTAATGTTACTGTCTCTCTTATCTTGGCTATCGTCCCGCGCAGATGTTTAGATTGTGTTCCGGTTTTGTGCCGGTCTCTTAGTTCATACATTTCTATAGCTATTGTGGGTGAAGCAGTTTTATCTAGGAGTTGTAGTAGAATATATTTATTTTATTTCCCTTACAGCTTGATGTCTGTTGTGATGACCGCATTTCTTTCTGATAAGATCATAGAGCCATTGACACAAAAGTTGATGTGGGTATTCTTCGTCTCCACTCTCGAGTTTGATTCCAGCACGAATCGTAATGTATTATAGGGAAAAAACCTTAGTAATGTGTGGAAGCAGTAGTTTATGGTACAGCATTCAGTCATTGAAATCATTATCACACATAGACTTCCCCTAATGTGCGCAATTTCACCCTGTCCTCGGTTTATCGTATCTAGCTTTCACCAGCAACTTTCTTACAATATCACAGCCGGTGGCATTGAAATCGTTGTCTTTTGATTAAACCAAGCAGTAACTTTAAAGTTTTAAGATTACTAGACTTATTACAAACGCTTCTATGTATCTCGTAGGCACAGGGCATAGCGTGAAAATTATTTGTTTTGAATTACAAAACAATCGTCACCTGTCACTCGAGACGGACGCTTCACGGGTGGGCCCGCATGTTGCGCAAACGCAACGTAAGCGTGGACTTTGCGTCGTTCATCGAACTCTAATCTTAAAACATTATCAACAAATCGATATAATTTTTGATAAGTTTTTCGGAGCAGTAAACACCCGAACTTTTAAAAGCTGATCAAATACACCTTGAGTTTTGCTTGCCGCTGTGAATTTATGGATACGGGACCTCCTATACTTTTATTGCATCCTTCATGTAATGGCGTCTTTTTACGCCATTCAGACAGCCCGGTTTCGGTGTATAGTCAAATTCAAATGATTTATCTCAATTAGAAAAGTCAAAAACTATACGGTTACTCTTACTTTAGGTAAATATACTGTGCCTATTCCGATCTCTGATAGATAATAATAGAAAGCAGTATCGAAAACTAGGCTATAGAAATATAGGTCTTAAGTACAATACAATAGTATAACTTGAGCAGTGTCGGTTAACAAAACAACCTACCTACACAATGAATAAGTCTCCTTTTGTAAGACAATACTAGCCATACAATGACGAGTTCACGAGAACATTGCTCGCTCCCTCGTCGTGCCAATTTACAAGGCAATTTCAACGAAGCATCACTTACGAGTTGCGAGGTACCTAAGGCTAAAACTTCAAAAATGATTCTAGGCGTATATGTACTAAAAACTGTCGCCCGCCATTTCACTCGGGCAACAAACGTTTTTGTAACAATCGGTAAATGAGGACTACTTATGTCCTTCTCCAAGATCCATAAAGATCTATAAAAAGCAAAAAAATATCATCAATAATTGGTTCAGCTGTTTAGGCGTGAAAATGTAACAAACAGACGAGTTATGTTAGTATTTATAATTAGTAACTTATTAGAATTGATATGAGTATGGATTTTGACATAACATAATGCAATATTATGTCGAAATTGTACTGGATCCATACTGATTTAAGCTTAGAATTCGTTTCTTAATCTGTAAGATCTCAGTTGATGTAAGACAATAAAGTATGGTAACTTTTATTAGCTATAGACTTGGTCCATAAGTTACCTAATCCCATCGCTTGTAAACTACACAGGTTATAAATCTCATGAAACATTAGCGTTCGTTGTTTTATTATATACCGAGGACGATTTAAATATTAGGTACTAGAGTATTATTTTATATGCCTCATTAGTCTAGTGGTCCTTAGCACGACTGCCACGCTAGAGATCCTGGGTTCGATCCCTAGGTCGAGCAAAGTGTTATTGGGTTTTTCTATGAAATTCTCATGGCAGCTCGGAGTCTGGAATTGTGCCCGGTTAATGGCAATAGGCTCGCCCCCTATTACATGGGACCTAAACATACCGGCGAAATGTGTGTGTGCATTAGTACACCTCAGCCTAACCCTTCGGGGAATACAGGCGTGATGGTATGTTATGTTATGTTATGTTATTATTTTATCTATATTATACTAGCGTTAAAAGGGAGATCATGAACTAAATCCTAATATACTACCAACAACTGCCTCATTAGTCTAGTGGTCCTAAGCGCGACTACCTATGTATTTTGTGGCGCGACTACTACGGTAGAGCAGTAGCAGCTCGGAGTTTGGCTATACCCGGTGAATAGCCATAGGGTCGCCCGCTATTACATCGGACCTAAACATACCGACGAAATGTGAGTGCACAATATTAGGACGTCTGCCTAACCCTTCGAGGAATACAGGCGTGATGGTATGGATACAACCAACCTATTTTTCAACCTGACACAGAGAGGAATCAAATCAATATACGATTTAAAAAATATCTCTTTTTAACTCTTTGAAGTTATACATAAAGGGCAGAAAACGTAATCGTCCAATGTAAAATTATTACGTATGTACGGCTAACTTGTGTAGTTACTCCACACAACAAGTTGATATCAGGACCTGTGTTGTCAATATACACAGTAAATACCGATGTCCTTGGTCATGTTGCGTCACCCCCCGCGGGGCCGTTCACCCGCATCGATCGCACCCCGGGCAGTTCCTCACTTCACACTATAAAGCGAAGGTCACACCGCGAGCTAAGCTAAGCGAACTTAGTGAAATTAGCCCGTATTGTGAAGCTAAGGCCGATCGTCTCTCCTTGGCGACGATCTGACTTAAGTTAAACAGACCTAGCAGCTACGTGAACCAACAATATCTTCTTTTTTTATCTTAGCTCACTAACTAACACATTAGTATGTGTATAGTGGTCCAAAGCGCAACTGCTACACCAAGGCGATTCGCACATTGCACTGCATTAAGCAACGGTGCGCGGGACTCGGGAGTGCGTGCTTGAAAGTTTGCATTGATAACACGGATAGTAGTGTAACACACAGAAAATGCATTCGCCTGGGTTCGATTCCCAAGTCGTATGTCGTTGAGTAGTGTTATTGAATGTTTCTATGAAATTCTCAGTAGCACTCGAGTTCGAATTTGTGCCCAGTTAATGGCGGCAATAGGCTCGCCTCTTCGCTTAAACATTCCGCCGAACTGCGGATGTATTAAGTACACCTCGCCTAACCTTTCAGGGAATACAAGCGTGATGATAAGTTATGTTTGCTCACGCAGCTGTAGCTGTTTTTCATACTAAGGTTACACTACTATAAATATTGTATTTTAACGTCGCTTACATGTATGTCGCTTCGTTAGCTTAGCTTGCGGTTTTACCTACCCTTAAAACCCCGTACTCTCTAAGATGACACCTAACAAAAATGAGCTCAACGGTGCTTTGCAGAAAATATATGAGATATAAATTTTATAAGGGTTCTCGCTGCTGTTATAAAAATCCAAGAACACAGGGATTATTTATTGCGACATAAACAAAAGTAGAGGTAAACAAAACAAATTGTTTTTTTGTCCAGGGTTTGATTCGAGAAAGTGTTTCTGGGTTTTTATATGAAACTCTCAGTAACGCTTGCTCGCTATTACATGGGACTTAACCATACCGGCGAACTGTGGGTGTACTACCTAACCCTTCGAGCAATACAGGCGTATGATGGTGGTATGTTATGTTAATTTCCGCCGCTTTGTCACGAACGACATCATAGTAAGGAATTATATCAAACAGATTGGCTTCAGCATACACTTACATTCTGATAACAACGTTCTGCGATTATGTTATCTTACTTTTTAATACCTTTCTTATTTACTCCCAAATCAGGAATTCTATGAACAATATTCCCGAACTATATGATACATAAAGATTTATGTAAATGGGCACATTATTAGAATTGCCGAGCAAACAGAAACGTGCGCGACACACGTATTCACAAAACAAATGTTGACTAGACGTTATAGTCAGGGCTGTGAATCTTAAAAATTGGTTCATTTATAAATAAGTCTTGCATGTGCTCATGCGCTGTTAATACAATCATTTTTGATCTAAAAACATAAGGCTTAAAATTGGCGTTCATTACGATAGGCAACTTAATTATGAACTACAATTATTAAAACGACTTGTTTCATTGATTTACTCACAGTAATTAAAAAATCATTCAATTATAATACCTGATTCATAATCCATTAACAAAATTTCATAAAACTTGTGATGTATTTATTATTCATTGTTTCTCAAAAGTGACAACCTTTGCTCCGTGTGCGACACACGTAAATAATTTACCAAAGTCATGAGTTTACAATAGAATCGGGTCACGCGTGTTTTCAAATCACATATACCTAGGTACGTCGTGATTTTTACAGTTTTTACAAAGCTGAAAATTTCAGTTTTTACTAAGGTGAATTTTACATTAAACGCGCATTTTATTTATCACCTTTTTTCCTAGGAGCCAAAGGCTTCCCAGGCCCATTCTATAAGACACCAAATAATCAAACTTTTTTGACAGGCAAGTAAGACAAGAGAGGTAATTGGGTTGCAAGTTTTGACAATAGCTTAAATTGTTCTGTTATAAAATATGCTCGTCTTCTGATAAAATAATGTACTGGTTGCTCTCAGAATGGGTCAAATTCTCAATATACCATACTTAAGCCATAGTCCTTCACAATAAAATGTGAACCTTATGAAGTCTACCTTCCAGAATTCCGATAGTAATCCTCTTAAGCGTGCAAGGAACAATATGTTTGTGACAAGAGAACGCTACGCTTGCCTGAACACCGTGTATATGCGAGTAGTCTTACCATTGCGACTAAGCTATCCATCAATATGACATCAAATTGAGAATCCTCTGTGTCTTGAACCTTAAATATTTACGGATAATGATTCTGACTGCCCATAAAAATTATTTATATCATCATTATCAACACATATATTGTCCCACTGCTGGGCACGAGTCTCCTCTCACAATGAGAGGGATTAGGCTGTAGTCTGCCACGCTAGCCTACGGGTTGGTAGATTTCACACGCCATCGAGAAAATCTCTCAAGCATGCAAGTTTCCTAACGATGTTTTCCGTCTCCGTTTAAGCGCGTGATAATTAAGTATTAATACGCACATGACTTCGAAAAGTCAGAGGGCGTGCTTTGGATTCGAACTCGAGACCTTTAACATGGCAGTCCTGGTCATATCCTGAGGCTATCACTGCACTATTTTTATATAATTAATAATATATTTTGTCAAAAACCAACTTAATATTATCATATTTTAAACATAATTAGGTATTTGTTTGCAGTTCGAGACCGTTTTCCGTCGACATCGTCCACTGACGAGAATGAGAGCGGCACCGACGGTGAAGCAGATCGTTCCCGGCGCGTGAGCCTCGTGCATGGCGGGCAGCCGACCCCGCCGCCCGGCATCGTGTCCATCCGCAAACGACGCGGCAACCTGGCGAAACACTCCGTGAAGATATTGAAGAAGTGGCTTTACGATCACAGATACAACGCGTACCCTAATGACGCTGAGAAGATCGCCTTGAGTCAAGAAGCCAATTTGACTGTTTTACAGGTAATTTATTTCTTTCACAGGCTTTTCGTTAGGTTTCAACTGGAAATGACACTGGCCAACCAATAACTGATATTGGCCGACATAGCACACCGGATTAGCAAGCTGAAGTGGCAATGGGCTGGCCGTATCTGTAGAAGAACCGACAACCGTTGGGGTAGACGTGTTCTCGAGTGGAGACCGCGATTCGGAAAACGTAGTGTAGGACGTCCACCGGCAATATGGAGTGATGATTTGCGAAAGGTTGCTGGCAGAAGCTAGATGCGAAAAGCGGAGGACAGGGTGAAATGGCGCACGCTAGGGGAGGCCTACGTGCAGCAGTGGACTAGTATGGGCTGATGATGATGATGATGAACCAATAACTGTTATAATCATATTTAACTGTATGGATGCGCGCGTCTGCTACCCTAGAGATCCCGGGTTCGATTCAGGTCGATCAGTGTTATATTTACATACCAAAGATTTGGTCTGTGGTTATATGAAACGGTCAGGTCCGGTTGTACATAGATGCCTGGCACTTCAGGGGATTCAGGCGTGATGATACAAAAAAGATGTAAATAGATACCGAGTAGTGATCGCCGAATGTGTCGCATATTCTTGTTACGTTTCGATCCCTTTCCAAAGTATCGGAACTCCTTGGCGAGATCCATTGGTGAAGTTTTGTGCACAACGCCACTTCCCCTTCCTTTTTGCCTAAAACCACATGGAATTATTTGTAGGTATGCAACTGGTTTATCAACGCGCGCCGGCGCATCCTGCCGGAGATGATCCGTCGCGAGGGCCACGACCCGCTGCACTACACGATCTCGCGGCGCGGGCGCAAGCAGCCCGGCTCCTCCAGCGGCAACGCGAACTCCGCCGGCGTCGTCGTCGCCTCCTGGGACGGCGTCGAGGCTGAGGTAATTATAATAACCTAGTTTACCATGTACAGTAGGTTATAGCTGTTACCTGACCCACTTGGACCCCGCGCGCCCACCTAGGGTGGGTCAGGTAACAGCTATAACTCACTGTACTTGTACAGGCAGCGTCACAATCTACATAACTAAAAAAAATATTTTTTTATCTGAATGTGATACCTACATAGAATCACAGCTGCCGAGTGCGATGTTCATTCTAAAATATACTTTGTGTCATTGCGATATTATGTACTTGAGTTTTTCTGAACAGTTAGTACGGCCAGATATATCTGATGCTGTCTGTAATAAACGGACTTTACTTATGAACTGTACTGTACATATTGAAAATCCAGAAAACTATGTAAGGCTAGGTATTGGAGGTTGATTGCTAATGCCGTGAACCGTCAAATGCCTAGTAGTCGCTAGTGCGGCTACTGAGCGATGAGGTCTTGGGTTCGATTTCGAGGTCGACTATAGTTTTATTGGGTTTTTCTATGAAGTTCTCAATAACAGCTCAGAGTTTGGTTTTGTGCCAGAAAGTCGCTGGAGGTCAGGACCTCTAGCGACTAGCAGCTAGTAGCAGTCGCGCTTGGGACTATGCGCATGGGACCTGGGAATCGAATGGAATCTGGGTCGAGCAGTGTTATTGGGTTTTTCAATAAAATTCCCAGTAGCAGCTCGGAGTCTGGATTTGTGCCCGGTTAATGGCAATAGGCTCGCCGGCGAAATGTGGGTGTACATTAGTACACCTCTGCCTTACCCTTCGGGGAATACAGGCGTGATGGTGCGTTATTTAATAAATGAATTATATTTTCCAACAGAACGATGTAGACCGCAGTGCCGAGCAAGAATACAGTGACGGGCTCCTAGTGTACCGCAGCGACGGCGACGACATCGCCGACGGCGAGGAGGGCTACTCGTCCAGCGCCATCTCCGAGGAGGAGGTCAAATACGACCCCTCCGTCTGGCAGTCCGTCATACGGTACGGACCGGAGGACCGGGAACTACACCCCGCCGCCAGAGGGTTGGTTATTAATGGGACTTTGTCAGTGGCGTGACAATTGACGTGTGGCGTGACCTGACAGCAAGAATAAATAGGGAATATGCACTGTTTTTTTTTTCATGATAGCTTATATCGTTTTATTACTGTTAAATAATATTCAGCACCAAAAATTTAAAATGTCGTATATATTTACTAATTTAAATATTTCAAACTTTTTCAGGCGTTTTAAACGCGCCATCGTTCGTTACGAACAGAACAAGCGCTTTTGATAGTGACATACACAAAGACTGACGTCACACTCGACTGACGCCAATGGTCAAATCGTCTGACTATACTAATAACGCTCCGTTTCAACCGCTTTGAATTTCCCACATTTCTTTTGCACTTTTCAATAATTATTTTCACATCGAAAAAGAAATACGATTAGGAAATATTTATAGAGACGTAATGAGGATTCAAAATAGTACCCAAAAAAAATTACCCTCATCTGTTTCAAGTGCATATTCCCTATTTTCCTGTATTTGTGACCCTCACCAGCCACGGGTTCTCACCTAACCTGACCTCTAACCCAGTATAACCTGACCTCTAAGTGTATATTTTTTTTTAAGATTACTAGCAATGTGGGTCGCACATTACTAGTATTCTAAAATATATCATAAAATATGACAAGTCAAATTCAATTCACGGTCAATCGCAGACTCCTGATAAATTATCTGACAGTTAAATACATACAAACTCTGTTCCAATTTTGAATTTATCTGCTAGAATTCGTGGGCCTACAAAATCTATCTAGAAGTTTTTCTACTAAGAAAGATGGATCCCACGACCGATTCGACGATCGTAAAATTCATTACTTGACTTGCATTGAAATGATGCTATTTGGAATTTCATACTTCATTATTAACGTGTACATTGTCCTATTTTAATGGTCTAATTGAAATAAACGTTTGACTTGTCATTTGATCTGAAGCTTCGATGTTGGATTTAGGATCCTAGGATAGAGTCGAGTGTATCCATAATGTGTATAATTATGTGTGTGTACAGGAGGACTGCAGGCGTAGTGACAGTACGTACGTCGGAGTCGGAGGAGGGCGGGGAGGGAGGCGCGGGAGGCAGCGACACTCCCGGCGGCGGCTGGCACCCGCAGCTCGCGCACCTGCCGCAGCTCCCGCACCCGTTGCGCCGCCGTCTGCAGGTAAACCAAACACCCCCACACACATCCACACACCCCACACACCTCAACAAACCCCCACAGCCGCTGTGCCGTCGTCTGCAGGTACACCCCCCACTTCCATACACCCCAACACCTCCATAAACCCCCCACACACCCCTATACATACCCACACACCTCATAAACCCCTATACACCTCCATAGACACCCACACACCATACACCCCCACACACCTCCATACACCCCCACAAACCTCCATACACCCCCACACACCTCCATACACCCCCACACACCTCCATACACCCCCACACACCTCCCACACATCTCCATACACATCCATACACCCCCACACACCCCCACACACCTCCATAGACACCCACACACCTCCATAGACACCCACACACCTCCATACACGGGTCTACACACTTCCATAGACATCCACACACCTCTATAGACACCCACACACCTCCATACACCCCCACACACCTCCATAGACACCCCACACACGACCAGGGTATCGCAAATGGAGCTCTTTTAACATAGGACTTAGTCTGATAATCGCTGGAACCTTTTAAGAATTTTGACTACGTCTGGTCGTGTCTTCGACTCCCACAGGACGCAAATATTTATGTGGTAATGAATGATCATTACAAATATATCAATACAGATAGATACAAATACATATGAATGTATTTGTATCTATCTGTGTGTTTCTTATGTATTTACAAAAAACAAGTATAAAATAAGTACTATAACCATTGTCGCTAGACATCCATAGTACAACCTCTGGTTAGTTTGGGACTAGAAGACAAAACTGTATTACAAGAGATGATAAATTTTGTCAGGTGGTGCCGAGCAATGCCAGCGGTGAGGGAGAACGCGATAAGTTCAAGTGTCTTTACTTACTAGTAGAGACGGCCGTCGCGGTGCGTCAGAGGGAGAAGGAGGCGGAGGAAGTGCCCGTCTAGTGACCGACGGGTATGCATCATATTTCAGCTTTTTTTAGTACATTGTCCCACTGCTGGGCACGGGTCTCCTCTCAATACGAGAGGGATTAGGCTATAGTCCGCCACGCTAGCCTACTGCGGGTTGGCAGACTTCACACGCCGTCAAGAAAATCTCTCAGGCATGCAGGTTTCCTCACGATGTTTTCCTTCACCGTTTAAGCGCGTGATAATTAATTATTTATACGCACATAACTTCGAAAAGTTAGAGGTGCCTTGGATTCGAACTCGAGACCTTTGACTTGGCAGTCCAATGGTCATATCACTAGGCTATCACTGCACTTTTTTAGTACACCACGGACAATTTTTTCACATTTTCTCCGTCCATCCAAAGGTTGTTTGGAAGATATCGCTATTATGGTGCCCAGCACATCAAGTTACCACAAAATGTCAATTTTTCTCAGTTGATTTTGAATTTAATCATTAACATTTTAAGGTTTAAAATCTTTTGGAGAAATTTGACAGTTTTGTATAGCCTGATGTGCTGGCGACTGTACTTCTAGCGATTAGACCGCCATTGTACCCTTAGTTTAATAATCTCTATCACTACATATTACAAAAAAAGTCCTCTGCCACGTCTGTCTGTCTGTTTGCGATAAACTCAAAAACTACTGCACCGATTTTCATGCTGTTTTCATCAATAGCGTGGCTCTCGAGGAAGGTTTATTTATGTATACATATTATAGTACAGGTAAGCCGAGAAACCACGCGGGCGAAGCCGTGGGCGGAAAGCTAGTATCCTTTAATTGAAACAAGCTTTTGTTGTGGTTTATTTATCAATACACATCAACTCTCGGCACTAAGTAGTTGTCATATGGAAGAGTAATTTAATTTAAAGTTTACAGTGAAATACGTCGCATTTTCCTAGTTCGAAAGGATACCTAACATTTTGTAAATTAATTATTAAATCATTGTTACAGTTCATACTGTATGGAGTGGACTCGGCAGCGCCGCCAACCGGAATTGTACGTTCAACTCGCGGTATTTAACGTTACTTCCACTAATGTAGGTCATATGTCGTACGCACGGCTACACATCAAGCTATATAAAACCAGTATAGGCTGGACTTAAATTGTGCGGAAAATGTTTACAATGGAAGGTCAGTTTAAATTGGTTTTAAATAGCTTGATTTGTACGTGTATATCATTTATCATATCTGTACCTACACCGACTCGTTAAATCTCACTTATCCAATGATAGTGTAGTCTTAACATATTTACTTTGTGTCAAAGTTATTTTTTTTTACATTAATTACCGGTACTTCTGAATTGTCGAGAACTAGTTGCAAGGTTAGAAATAGTTGGTCTTATAGAGAAACGCCAAAAAACTCCATGGTTCATTAATACTTTATGTAGATCAATTAGATTTGGTTTAAGTTCAGTTTATACAGTCAGCCAGACTGTCTTTAAACAGATTTATTATTAGAAGGAGCTCGAAAATCAATAACGCGCAGAATATAGATTGTTCCTTTGCTACATCATCCTAGTTTATTCATTACTATAAACAGAAACAAGTTATTTTAAAAATACCTCCTGATGCATAGCTTAGTTGATTTTGATGGACATGGCTTAGTTTGTTTTGTAGACTTGTTCAAAGTGCTGAGTCCCGATCATGTCGCGTTATTTTATGCAGCCGATTAAGTCCCTTGCAACCGTTAAAAGGGTTATTCTTCCCATCATACTGACTAACTTTCCCTATTAAACCCATTACAGATTCATTAAAAAAAAACGACTTTTCATACATGCCGAAATGTAGTCTGTTTACTTTTGTATAGAAAGATGTATTTATTTTTAACGAATAGGGTATGTGTTTCATAGGGAAATTTGTTGAGTATGACGCGTAGAATCACCCCTTTATGACTAAATCGGCACCCTGTATATTTCCGTATATCGGTACGATAAAATATAAAGTATTCGAAACTTAGAAAGCTTAGAAATGTATAGATATGTAACAAATATGAAAATATTTGTTATTTAGAAGGAACTGGCAATCCATGAAAGTTACATACAATTATTACATTTATAATTTTGTGTAAAGGTACAATAATATCCCTTGAGGTACCGACAGATGACGTTTAAACTGTTTAATTATACAATACTTCGTCTCATTTCGTACAATTGCCTCATTGGCCTAATGATGATAGGTCTGTCAAATACTTAATGATATTGGAAGGATAAACAACGTGGTATTGCTATCATAAAGTTTATAATCATCACTTTTTTGGTGTTTATTTTGGGGATTATTTCTGATATTTACTAAAATACTGAAATATTTCACCCCTACAACAGTGTTCATGTTAATGGATTCCTAAAAGACGTTTCGTTTGAAGGAAAACAAACGTCGACTATCCTATTCACGAAGAGAACTTATGTAAGTGTAATCTTACCATAATTGTGTCAAATTTGTATTGGATTTTGACATATTGAAGCATAAGCTTTTATTCAGGGACAATTCTAAGCTTAACATCCGTCAACGCCTTAGAGTACCTAAAAAATGGGTACTAATCATTTTATAAATTGTAATTGTGCACAGTTTGTGTCTATAATATACTATACTAAAATAATGGTTTACAAATACATGTCTATAATAATATCAGTAGCCTTCCTATACATAAATATATATTAATGCATTCAGGGAAGCAAAAGACAAAGAAAATATAGGCCATCAGACACAATGAAATAAAACTTTATCTCAAGGACATAAATGATGTTTTGGAATAAATACCGTTTTCGGCAGCTGCCATTCTGATATGTATTTTATCTACATTGAGATATAGTTTAATTTCCCTAGTAAACGTTAAAAGTAATATAATTATGAGCAAGCTGTTAGCTCCGATATATTTGATGCTGACTGTACTTTGATTAAGTTTTATCTTTTGCTTTCTTGAACGACAATCTAGAGCGACAGACTGGTTTATCTCTATCTATCCGATATATTTACTCTGCTTATATTGTTCCTATTATAAAAAAAGTATATTGAATTTTACAATTATAACGGTATAAAAATTAAAATAAGGATTCTGTATATTTATCCCATTACTAATATAAAATATGTACTTTACACTTTTAATTTTTGTGACGACTCGCAATAGGCTTCGTAAAGTAACTAAAAATACGATTTAAGTATGTATTTCATTTAGAATATTGCGACAGTTTGCAATCTAACTAGATGTATTATAAACTAACGGTGTTTACAATTTTCGGTGAAATGCAATGCATATTTGGAATAGTGCATGTATGGTAATAAAACGTGGACCAGAGACAAGAGGTATTAAACTGAATTCACATTAGATTGAAAAGCCGTGTCGTGATGTGTCGGAAGGATATCGGAAGGACACAATTATTTTTCCTTAATATCTTCTATGTACAAGTACAGATTCTTGCCCCTGTACGATATTTTTTTATACCACTAAGGTGGCAAACAAACATACAGCCCGCCTGATGGAAAGCAGTTGCCGTAGACTGGACGCTTGCAACACCAGGGTATCACTGGCGCATTTCCGAAACTGTAAAAATCTTTTTCATCCTTTTTTAAGGACCCATGCTGTAGTCTATCCCTACTAATATTATAAATGCGAAAGTAACTCTGTCTGTCTGTCTGTTACGTTTTCACGCCTAAACCACTCAACCGATTTTGATGAAATTTGGTACGGAGATAGACCAAAGCTTGAGATAGGACGTAGGCTACGTTTTATCGCAAAAAAAGTTTTGCAGGGGTTGAAATAGGATGTGGTAGTTTGTATGGGAGTTCGTCATTTTCGAAGATAAAACAATGAAACTCTGTATTTAGGCACTTGATAAGAAGTCAATAAATATTTGTTCTAATGTTTTTGGTATTTCGACCTGTGTGGGGATGAAATAGGGGTTGAAAGTTCGTTTAGAAGTCCAAACAAAGTCATGCTTTCAAGTTAAGCCCCGGAACCGATTTTGATGGAATTTGGTCCAAAAATAGACTAGACCTTGGGAAAAGATATAAGCTATGATTTGTTGTAAAAAAGGGGTTGAAGTAAGGGATGAAAATTTGTACGGGAGTTTGTCATTGTTGAAAGTAAAACAATGAAACTTTGTATTTAGGCACTTGATACAAAGTAAATATTTGTTCTAGCGTTTTTAAAATTTCCACCTTTGTGGGGATGAAATAGGGGAAACAAACTAAACAGTCAAAATTGTGTTAACCACGCGGGCGAAGCTGCGGGCGGAAAGCTAGTAATCTATATGAAGTAAAGACACCGTTATGTCCACTCCTACAGAACGACACAGCGCATCAGTAGTGGAAATAAATATTTAAACCCCCAAGCAGACTATGAAGATATAAACTAAAAACAATCAAGTTTTTTTTAAATATGGGGTTTAACATGAAAAATATCGGCTGAGAGCTTAGCCTAGTAAAAAGTTCTTAATATCATTGTGAATATAATATACCCACTGTGTTATTATAGTTAACATTTTTTGCAAATTGAATGAATAATTAATCGGTATTAACATTTTAAAATGTAACTAAATGTTGAACTAATATTTTATGAAAATTAGCAAGTTATTGTTATATAATTTTGAAATGTATGTACATTAGGTGACATATAAATCGTTAAGTAACTATGAATGTTGAAATGAAATTCAACACGCTAACACTTACAAACTATTATCACAGTGTAATTAGATACTCCATACAGTGTTACATGGTTTTTGCTATAAACCAAAAACAGGAAATATGCATTCATATTGAATGTCGTGTCCCTAACTGGCTCAGGACATAGTCCTGTCTTATTCTCCTTAAACCTTCACGAATGCTCTCGGAAGTATCAATGACAGTCTGTATGGCGTTTAATAAATGTAGACTGCTATAACTATTCAATATTCATACATATAATATCACGTCCTTGTATATAGTTATGTATACATAGCGTTAGCTCTAAAGTTCTGTAGTTTCTAGTTATATGTTAGTATCAATGAGGCAAGGTTTATGTAAACATCTAATAATTCACGTGATAATTTATTTAAGGGTGGTACCCGAATTTTAGCATATAATATGATAGACTTGAAATGTAGCTTATTCTATAGATTTTATCAGCACATAATAGTTGGGATTTCCCTAAATTTAAATTAATAAATTATCAAGTGAAGTAAATTATCAACTCTTTGGAAACCTTTAAACTTAAACAAAAGCTTTAAATGTAAGCCGAAACTCTTTTTAGAAGAAATTCACCTATCTACGAGTACTTCAAGAAATTACAATTGGACACAACAAGCTTTACAGTTTGCTCGTTAGACCGCTCCTATTCCGTAGCAATAGCGGTGATTTTTGTAGTGCAACTGTATAGGTTGACGTGTCGTGTTACGGTCTAGCGATAGTTATGCCACGACAACAAATCTGAGTATATGCGAAGTTGCGATTGATTTCCTAAAATTCCCATATAAAAATGGTTTATACAGCTCTGTTTAAAACATTGTTTTGTTTATTTTCAATACTGATATTCGGACTTACGAAACAAAACAGTGTCTAACTATGCAACCCTAGCATATACATTTTATTAGTCAGGCAAACTATGTAATGTTTGTATCACTATAGTTATAAAATCAACTTGCAATTATGTACGATTATCTGTATTCGGCCTAGAACTGCAGTACACTTGAGTACTCACCAAATACACGTTTTAAGACTCACCCGAAACCAGCTTTTCACCTTAACAGAAAAGGCAAAATCATCGAAAATACATTTACACGAAGTTTTGTAAATGTAGCTAAGTATTCCATAAGTAAATACCTTAGATAACTTACATCCGTTTAAAATAGTTCTTTCGAGCATATTGCAGTTCTATAAAAATATTTTGTTTTTATTTATTGGTTGTGAGTTTGAGACGTTACTGTATCAACAGATATGCTTTTTTAAGGCTTTTTTTTATAAATAATTTTGTTTAGTGGACATATTGAACAAGTTGTGGGATAATTATAATTAGTTTCTTTAATAATGAAGAGTTTTAAAATGAGACAGACAAGATAATGTTGACTAAAGTAATACTTTATTTGCTCCAAAATAAGTCCTTTGATTGAAGTAATAGGACTGGTTTTAGACCAAATAAATTATTTTTTAAGACACTTCAATTTGTCTACTAAACTTTTTAAGTTAGGGCTCACGACGACTGGCGGCTAAAACGGCCGCCACTCACGCCACTGATACATTAACATTTAAGTTAGATTATTGTACATTAAATCATCTTCATAGCTTAGGCTTTAGCTTACCATGTTGGGGTTCCAACTTAGCAAGTTGCTATGGTCTTTTAAAACAGTCGCGTTGGGCTTTAAGTGATGTTGTAGCTACGGTACAATTGTTCAAACGAGGCGTTGAATTTTTTTGCGATTTAGTGGCAATCATTTAGTTCACAACTGATTTCATTGTAAGTAGGACCCTTCCACTCATTAAACGCCAGCAGTAGATAAATCGATAGTTATCCACCGCTGGCGGTATACGATATGAAACTTTAATTACCAATTATATTTCTGTACCAAAACTTGCACAAATCATACTCTAATAATTTAATAAGATTATGATAAATCATTATTATAATTTGAATTAGTAATGTATGTTTATGTTATTATTTACCTGTTAAGGTACCCTGTCGCCTAGCCCGTTGCACTTAACGTAAGCAGTCAATGTTAATTAGCTCTTAAGTTGTTTGTTTTAAGGTGACTTTTCGTTTAACTCTTAAATATAAGTAGGGTGTCATTTTCGTTTCTTAATTTACCTGAGTACAATAACTTAGAACTTAATATTTTTCGTTCGTGTAAATACTCCTGTGTAAGATGCGTAATCTGTTAGTGAATAAAGTAAAAATGATTTCAAAAAGCTGTGTTTTATTCATAGCTAAATCTTCGTATAAACTAGATGTTAATACAGGGAAATAATTAACTTACTTATTTTGCACGCAACATTAATTAGGACAATTTTATTGATGGGTGCTCATTCTTTCATGTAAATTCAAATATAAATGTACACACGGCTACACATCAAGCTATACAATACCAATATAAGCCGGCTTCGTATTGTGCAGACAGCGTTTACAATGCGAGGTTAGTCGATACTGGATATGTATAGCTTGATGTTTAGCCGTGCGTGCCTATGTCCTGGTGTTTCCCTTACCTAGATCAGAAATAAAAGAAAAAATGTAATCATTCTGCCGCAAGAGGTATCTACAGCCGTTAAATAAAAAAATATTTAAAAAACAGCATAGTCGACCGCCAGTGTCTGGTCTTATTCATAATTCTGTCATTCTCTGTTCCACAATGAGGCACCCTAAAAAAATGGCAATACCGCAACAAGGCGAAGGGCCGAAAGTTATTTATGCTTACATACATAAATTGCACAAGTACTTTTTTAATGTTCAGTCCGCTTGTACAATATCCAACTTGCTCTTGCAGCTGCTGCGACGTTTAGCTGCGCCTGCGCCGCTGTCGGGCCCCGGCGACTTCCGCTTGACCGGCTCCTCGCCCGTGGCCTCGATCATAATGTCCTGTGTCGGTATAGCCATCAGCAGACTGTCGAAACTGCTGCTGTTTCTACCCAGCTCTTTGTCATCTGTTGACAAGTTACCTCTTATGTACCGGGTTCAACTGTGTCTTAGTTACTACAGTACATACCGATTTTAACTGTGCCTTCACTATAAGTACGGTGGCCAGCACATCAAATTACCACAAAATAAAAAAAAACTCAGTTGATTTTGAACTTTATTTTCAACAATTTAAGGTTAGAAGAAGGTAAAATCATTTGGAGAAATTTGTCAGTTTTGTATACCTTGACCTGCTGGCGACTGTACATATTACGTAACCCTTCTTACAGCATTAAGATTGATTGATACCAGTAAGAACAATGCAAGGGTTAACTGATACAACAGCTTTTTGGATGTAATGCGATGCAATAAATTTAAAATATTTCTAGAGAAACAAACAGTTAGTAAACTGTGTATTTGTTACTGTGATATATAATACTCAGAACCATAGGACAGTTACTAAAGTAGTAATTTTTTATAGGTCAGAACTGTAACAGAATGAGCTGTAATGGAGGTAATCTATACTTCTATACTATAAGAATAATCTCTGTATCTACTAAACCGACTTGAAAATTATTTTACCAATAGGCTCGCCTCCTATTACATGGGACCTAAACATACCGGCGAAATGTAACCCTTCGTGGAATACAGGCGTGATGGTAGGTTTATTTTATCAATAGAAAGTCACGTTATTTGTGCGTGTCATAAGCTATATCGCCAAACGAAGTAAGCACGGGTCATAATTTTATTAATATTCAAAATGTCACTCATTCATAATGTTCTTGGCTAGAAAGTAATATGTATTATTAAATCTTTGCAACAACGACAACAGTATGCAAGAAGTATTCAAAAAAGGATAAAATAGAGGAAGTAAATAATTTAGAAATAGTTTTAAAAATTAATTTAATTAAAATAAAAAAAAAACTCAAAGAAATAAATTTTTGAATTTATTTCTTATTACGTTATTTTAAGAATTGAAAATGAATAAGATAAAACATTAAAAAGACGACACACAAAAGACTGAATGAAACAATTCATTAAAGGTCCGATTCCTACTTACCTACTAATATTTTTGGGTAACTTTGTAATATTTTTACAGTGATTTTCAAATTGTTCGAAAAATGTAACCATACTTTCCCCGACAATCTGTGATGTGTACACCACGAAAACATAATGTGTGTATAGGTTGTTCGAAATAACTAAGCACGTCTGAAGTTGTCCGCAAGTGGTTCAACAGTTAGAAAGAGTCTGTCTAAAGACGATTGTGGTCGTATACCTATGTTCAGCATTTTTGTTCATTATCTTTACTTATTTCGAATTTTATGTATAAAAACGTAGATAAAAACACTTAAAAAACTACGTCACTTAACCAATTAATTGCAGTTAGTAATTAGTATATAATTCCTGTTGTTTTTGGTTTTATAGATTTTGTTATCCGATGTTCCTTATTTATTTGGTAAATTAATTTCAAAATTCTTCAAAATGTAATTTGTAACATGTCCTAAATTGCAAGTGGTGTTTGCCTGTAAAGATTGTGCAGTTGGCATTTAAGAATTACTACTCCTGTAAATTGTATAGTTGAGTATCACTGTAACAATAGTTGGTAAACCTAAATAAATAAATAAACACTTAATTAAGCAATTTACCTGGGCGGCAGTTCGTAAACTTCAGAAAAGCGCAGTTATATCGAAAAAACTGAAATCCTAACCTTGCTATTATGAGACGATCTGTTATAAATGCTAGTTGCCTGACTTTCCTTGACTGTCACAATAAAAACTACTTGCAAAAAACTTGGCACGTGAATCCATACAACTATCGTGGTAACTTGTTAGTAACAATAATGTCGCTAACCAAGTCCTTGTTGCTTCATCATCTGTTTTTGTCTGAACTCCTCCTGTGCTAGTCTCTGGCGCCGCCTCCGCTCCGCTCTCGCTTCTTCGTCGCTGAGCCCGTCCAGCGAGTTCTTTGTTGGCTCCTGTTCAACAATTATTTGTTAATTGTCCTAATTAGGAAAAAATAATATTGTAAAAAAAAGAAGAAGAATAAAACCGTGGATTATAAAATTAGAATTGTAAATTCGCGGTTAGAGAAGCGTTCAAAATATTTTTTTATTGACTTACTTAGGTCGTCCTGAAGGAATCAATCCTAGAGACAAGATTTGTAACTAGTGGTTGCACTTGAATTAAGCTAAGCTTCCCAAATTGTTAACTTAAATAATAAGCAAGTATTATTATAATAATAATTTTACCAAGAACGCCCTAAGGCCTAATCATGTAATTCATACGAAAAGATAAACCAATACAAATAAACAAAACTGTCAATCAAACATTACTCAAATTCAAACAATTTTATTTTGATAAAAACGGTTATTTACCATGTATAACTACACAGCAAAACTACATACATAATATCTATGTATATTCCCAATTCCATTCATTTATATACCTATGTAACGGTCAAATCCCAAGACCTAATGTAATCATAAGAGGAAAATGATTAAAATATCCTAATTTTAAAAAACGCTGAGTAAAAGTTAACATTTATTACACAAATTCATTCATTATTATTAAATCTAGTCAAACTATTACACAAATATACTTATATCAACATGATTGAGGTGAAATATTCTTGGAGAAAAAACTACATCGAGATAGAAAACATTCAAAAGTCCTCCAGGACGCCGACTTCTAACAACGAAGTAGGCTCACGAGCGACCTCGTACGACAACATTTACGAGTATAATTATATACAACGAGGAAAAATTCAATAAAAAATAGTTAACCATTTTTGAGATTTCAAACTTACCATCTACCTATAATACATTCACTATAATCAAAACTACTGCTATACTCAGATGAGCTCAGTGGCAAAAAAATTCCACAAGTGTATAAGAATAACTCGCTGATAAAATACTAGTG